>VXAL01007444.1:284150-296711 GCA_013399475.1 Chauna torquata | reverse complement strand
CATAAAAAGGCGTTTGGGGGTTTGGGGGTTTGGTTTTTTTCTTTGAGATTTCTTTTGCTGCAATTTAAGCCTACTGCTTCTTATCCTGATCCTAAGTAACTGTAGACACAAATAGTTTATTATTTCTCCTTGTATCAATCTTTGCAAATTTGTAATCATGTCTCCCTTCAGTTTTCTTTAAGCTAAACAAAGTTCTTTCAGTTTCTCCTCACTGTTCACATATTCTAGATCTCAGATCATTCTTGTTTCTTTTTCCTGGACTCCTCCCAAAAGGTCTATGCCTTTCTTGAGAGAAAGAGAGACCAGATGGACAAATCTGAAAATTTTACTCCAGCTGAGGCCTTGCTAGGGCTATCAGAGTGAAAAAAAATGCTTTGGCTGTCTAATAAAACACATTTACATATTGTTAGGATAATATTACTATATTAGTGAGTTATGGTCAGCCTCTGATCTCCTGTAACACCCAGATCTTTTTGCAGTATGACTTTCAAGCTATTATTTCCCTCAATTCATTTCTGTATTTTATTTCTCTTGCTTAAATATGGCATTTTACATTTCTCCTTTGAAGACATTTCAAAACAGACTACAATCTGCCAATATTATTTTTGAATCAGAAAACTTTCATATAAAGGTCATGCTATTCACCATCTTGATATCGCCTGTAAATTGATGTGTTCTCTCATTGCTGTCACCCAAGTAAAAAAATATTTAATACCACTAGATGCAGCGCAGACTCCTGTAAGATTCCCACTTGGTATACCGTTCCAACTGACATGAGACACAAGTAATTACTCCTGGAGTGTTTTCCTCACTCAAGTGGCGACCGTATGTCCCAGCTTGCCCATTAGGATGTCAAGTGCCACAGCAACAAAAGCCTGACTAAGGACAGGAAAACCTCACCATGAGAACCATCGTGCTGCCAGAAAACAAAATTATGTTTGTTCTGTGTTATTTGTTCTTTACAAGTCTCCACTGGTTGTTAATTATCACCATGTTATCTACTTAGAAAAAGATTGTTTTGATAATTAACTCAACTTCAATTTCTAGAAAAATGGTAAAGTCAACAAGTCTATGATTNNNNACAAGTCTATAATTTGCTAAGAGTCCCCCTTTTCCAAGATCATACCATTTCCTAGTGCAGTAATCTTTGATTCAAAACATGCAGCTGCCAACTCAAAAGGAATTCAGCATTTAACTGAAGCAACTTTCTAAAGCAACTTTCTTGCTAAAGAATTTAGCAGTGTATCAGATTGATGACAATACTTCCTATACTGAACTACATAAGTTCATCCTGATATAATACACCCTGATATCATGGTGAAAATTAATATTTAGTTTATGCAACATAGGTAAAACACTGGGATCCTGAAGCCCAGTATGGAAAGCCACAGACTAACAAGACAGACATATGCAGAACTTGAGAAAAAAACAATATAAATAAAACACAGTCACAAAAATCTGATGAACCAATTCAAAACATAAGAAAATACTGCTTTTCAGCAAGTCAGAGATACTGCTGTCTTTTTACTCTGGAATAATTTAAAGCCATCTCTATTTTCATTCTTTTTTTTTTTTTTTTTTCCAGTCAGATGTATATTATGTTCTATTCAGAGATGGACCTTCACCAAAACACTAAATCTGCATATTACTTATAGGACAGGTATACATTTCCAAGTAATGCATGCCTCTTTAAGAGAGCCACCCCAAAAAGACCAGTCTGAAGATATCGCAACAGATTCAAATTCAAGTTCCAGATTTCTTTTAGACCCATTTGTATTATCTTAGTTACATATCACCAACATATCACTGAAAATCAGACAACTTCAGAATTCAAACCCAAATCCATAGTTCACAAAAAAATATCTTTTATTTAAGAAAGACAAACCAAACACTTGCATATAAACATCCCAGTAGATTTGAAATCCAGATCCAGGTCAGTTTAGGCCCATCTCTTCTACTGTATTTACGCATCATTCATGGATTCACGGCACTGAAGTTAAGCGTACTGGAAGGGTTCAAGGGCCTGCTTACCATGTTGACCATGTTGTAGCAATGGAACTAGATCCAGCAGTGTCACCAGTGTCACGTAAAGTCCTTGATAGTCCAAAGATGGGTAGTCTGATAACTGAGCATCACGACTTTGCTGGCCACGTTCAGATGGAGCATCTCGCAGGACGCTGTAAAGGAGGGAGCGAGTAACAGTAGGGTTGATGGAACTGACCTGTGGTCTTAGAGATGGGGTGAGTGGGAATGGCACAGGAAAAAGACACATGGTCATGGGCACTGTCAAATTGGAGGCATCTTGATTCTCCTTCTTCCCTGTGCGGGACAAAATGCTGTTGGGGGGACAAAGAAAAAAAAGAGACAACAAAGACACAAAGAACAGCACATTACATTGAAATGACACTATAAAACAAATAATAAAACACCAGATACATCCCACATAAGATGCAATCGCTACCAAAACTAGTGTGCCTACAAATCTAGCAACCATTCATTTTCATGCTTCAAGATACAAGAATTAAAAATTGACATCTATGAAAATTTTCATTGCATCTCATGTGTTATCTGGTTCATAAGGAGCAAAAATATAAAAATGCATGTTTCAGTGCCCTACCCATGTTTCACAGTTAAAAAAAAAATCTAGGTATTAAAAGTGTCTGCTATGGAAAAAACAGCTGTGTCAAAACAGATTGGTATTTTGCTCTGAGAAGATTTTGAGGATTTTGAGAGTCGTCCCATTCTGCCCACCCCCCCGCCATGAAATCTTTCAACCAACTGACTGAAAACATGTAAAATATAGGTGTGGCACTTGCAGAAACATGTTTTAGCAAAGAATAAACATGTGTGTTTGTTAAGACAGTCTTAAAAATCACATGTTTATTGCATTAAAATAATGTCTATGTATTTTATGATACTGTTTCATGACCACTCAGTCAGTATCATTTGAGATAATGAAGTTTAAACAGGCACATGGATTTAGAAATAATATAATATTTCTAAAATCTTAACTAAACTACATTTGGAAAAGTTATAAAATAATATATAGTAGATGGTCTTTAGCATATGTTTGTGAGCTAATGATAATGGTTGTTTATGTGTTTTTAATTTTGCTTATGTTTAGGGAGGAAACATTTTACTTTACAAATACAAACACTCCTTGGATAAATAGTTACCTTCAAAATCTAAGGGCTAAGCAAGCAAGACCAGTTATGTAACTGCAGATCAGACAGTATGTTACCATACATTCCTGCTGCTACTTACGTTATTATTCAACAAAACTCACTATAAACTAAAGGAGAGATAATTTCAAAAAATAAAAAGGATTTAGTGGGAATCAAAATAGAGGCTTAACGTCAACCACCTTGTTATGTCATTTTAAGAATGTTGTAAACATGGTTGTAAACATGTTAATTTAATTTTCTAAAAAAGAAAAATAAAAAACTACTTTAAGTAGTATATAAATTGTCACTTAAGCAGTGCTATATTTTAGTTATCAGGCAGTTATAGGGTTAGCTCAATCTTCATATGTGCCTACTAAAATATAATACACCTCTCAATATATTAAACCACACACAATTTTTTTCTTAAGCACATTTTGCACCTCTCAGCAATTAGGATTTCCAAAAGCAATGCCTGTTGGTTTAACTCTACTCTCAAAGCTAGTATTAAAACTTATAAAAGACAAGTGAGTGGCATTAAAATTTCCACTGACTAACGAAGAGCAAAGTTATATCGAGAGGAAGAACTTCCGGAAATTTCAGTCCTCTTTAACAGTACAGACATCCCTACCGTATAACCACCTTAGCAAAGATACATCTGTGTCAATGCAACAACTCACACAAGTAAGCTAAACACATGCTAAGGTGCTTATAAGAGGAGATGCCATTCATTTACTATATATATAAAAAACACTTTCACCGTTACAGTTTTATGCCAAGTGGCTACTACCAGGCAGGTCACTTGCAGTCAGAGATGACAGATATATTGTCTATTTTAAGAAACTACTTTTTTATTATTATTATGCCTTACATATTTGGCAGATTATTTTGGTTTCTGTTACCCAATGTCCAGTACAAGAGAAGTGATGACTGTCATGACAGTGTTTATGAAATCATAACAGAAAATCACCCAAGATCTAGTATGACTTTAAAAACAAATGATCAGAGTGCTGATTCCTCTTTTTCATATTAACTTTTAATTTGCTTGACATTTATTTGTGATACTCTGCAGCTCTTGGTTATAGACATGAAGGTACTAAATCATCTACTAACAGATGATAACAATTATCCATCCCTTTACTTGCCAACACATCACTTCAATCACTCCTACTTCCAGAAAGAATATTACTATACTACTTAATCCTTGCTTTGGAAAGTGTAAGGCAGTGATGGAGAGCTTGCACTATAGGCTTCCCTTCTTTTTTGACATGGAGCTATGGCCCATCTGATCAGAAACAAACACGCATAGTGTTGTATCTTGATTGGGGCATCCTTCCGTTCACTTCAATATCTAAATTCCAGCTCCAATCATGTGAAATTTAGGGAAAAAACAAACAAACAAACTTTCAGACCCAAGCTTGTGCATGACCAATATGTTATAATGGCAATAAACAGAAGAGTCAAAAATGAAAATCTAGTAAGTCCCTTAAGACCAAGATACAATTGCTGCAGTTTGTTCCTGTTTCTGCTCAAAGCGTGTACTGAGAACCTGGACTGTCTGTAATCATGACTCCATACTGAACTTGCTCCATGACATGCAAGAAAGCTCTCAGGGCTTGTTTCAAGACTTGCACACCTTTGCTGCAAACCTATCCCAAAACTACTGCCTTCCAGGAAAGGTTTCCTAAAATGTCTACAGGAGAATTGCATCTCACCAAGGCAGCAAAACAAGCTTGATCATTAATTAGCCAGTGGGCATTTATAACTATTCCTTATGCAAAACATTTTACCTAGAAATACATACGGAGACTTTTCTACAAGAAAATGTGAAAGAATAAGCTGTTCTGCAAGATGTTTAAGTCTTAGATCATTCCTCAGATGAGGGAGAAAACACTGAAAATGAGCAGGGCATGAAACAAATTCATGCTGTAATGTAAAGAAATGCTTTTGCCCAAAGAGAAAATTAAGGAAGAACTAAATGAATCAATGTGCTATGCATTGTGTATGGTGATTTTATGTAATGTTTGTTCATAGAAATATGGAATTGAATTTTTTCAGTCATTCCACATCTGATCCCCCCCACCCCTGAGCTTGTGATATATTAAGGCTATGTACAGAGCAAAGGAGCAAATTAATGCCTTGAGCGATTTGACTACAGCTAGCAGAATGACACCAGATATGAATGTGGTCCAAAACAGTAGGCATACCCCACTGAAAAGAACACATTCAACATGCCCGTAACATGGAAAGGTAAAAAGTATAGTAAGTAGTAAAAGCTACACCTCTAAAACCCAATCATCATATGGAATTTCTGTGACTACACACTATTCCTCCATTACTCCTTTGACTACATGTTCATCATGAAACGTTTGTCCTAAAAATTCAGCTGCAAAAAGAGTACACATCAAACTGGAAAATATATATTTTTTTTAAAGTTATTTTAAAATAGAAGATGATCCCAAGCAACGTATTCTGAAGACCAGACCCAAATCCCCAGAAATCAACGGGTGTTTTTGCTACTGTTTGATCTGTATTCTTTCAGCAGCCCAAATTCATTGCATATGCTCTGTCTCAAGCTAGAAAGGTTATTCTCCATCACGTACTTCTATCGCTGATGTTAAAACTTACGCAATGGAGTCTCAGTGTAGGAGGCAGAAAGACGACTCAGCATGCAGAATGTTCAAGGAATTTTTGATCAGACTCTTCAGAAAGACAAGCTCTTACCCAGCCTGTTTAGTTTTAGGGTAAATCTTACAGAGATCTGCATGCAGTGGGTGGGAGTTTCCTTCTTTCCATCTGCCACACTGAGTACAGGGTATGTTTTGTTTTGCATTTTTATCCAGCTTCTTTCTTAGTATCAGTAAGTGTATAAACTTATACTGTTTCAACCATAGCACTCAGGCTTTGCCCACAGTTCAAATTCCTCAGTCACAAGGATTTGACCTGCCTGAGTATCTGAATACAGGCCACTTAATAAATTTAAATCCAAGACCTGGATGCAATTTCTGGCACCCTTCTAGCTCTGAGGCCAGTCAGATCCAAGATCGGAAAGGACAAAGCCATTTATGAACTGTGTAAATCTCTGTATCGGGTATGAATAACAACACTTCTGCGCCATGACGTTCAGCATCATCAACACAAGATTTTGGTTCAGTCCCATTCCAAACACAAAATAAAGAAATGAAGTTGCTCAGTTGCGCAGCTGCTGCCCCGATTCTGATCTGCTCTCATAGCTGTTAACTATCAAGCTTCTCCAGTAAGCCCAGAAACATCACTTCACACAGAATCACAGAATGGGCAGGGTTGGAAGGGACCTCTGAAGATCACCTAGTCCAAAGAATTTGTCACACAGGACACATCAGTTGTATTGGTTAGGAAGATTAAGACAACAGGGTGGTAATAAGATACTTTATTTAAGCAGCAGTTTCTAAATCCATCCTGTCCCAATAGATTTCTGCCCAAAAAGAAATGGAACTCATTGTAGCACTTGGTAGTTACAGCTAAGAGACAAGAGAGAAAATGTTCAGAATTAAGATATTAAAAAAAGTCAGACTTGAAGACTCACAGCATTTAAGCAGAAGCTGTTTTGTTAAGTAAGAGCCTTCCTTAAATGTGATTTAAATGTGTTTGTTGTGCAAAATAATCCATCAAAACACCCTGATTTGGGAACAAAGCTCTATTTCAGAGGTACTTTCAATAATTCTTTGAACATTTTTTTGCCGCTGCTGCTACGTAATGAAACAAAATTTCATTTATTTATCTTTTTAAAAAGCCCTACTGGTTGCCATAATTTTATTCAACACTCTAAATGACAAGGAAAGCAAATTTCACAGTGGTTAAACAATTCTGCTCTGGAAACTTTCAAAAGTTAACAGAAGTGCTGGGTTTCTTTGTCTGTTTTGGGGTCTGGTTGTTTATTTTTGGTTTTTTTTTTCTTTTTTTTAAAGTTTGCAGTGGAATAGGTGTTCTGCTGATAATGAGTATTTTTGTCCGTGTATCTTTCCTTCTCATAAACTTATAAACAGGGTCACAAATGTTACATTCATGGGCTTTAAATGAATGTTAGAATGACCTACCGTCATTCATTAAGTTTAAATTCTTGCTTCTCCACTTGTATGTATCATAGGGGTATGTGTGCAAACATATAGTTAACTGCATTTTATTAATGTTTCCTCATCAAATAAGGCAAATAGCTGTATTTCCAAACTAGCTTCTGACAGCAAGGACAACCTTCCCAGGTATAAATCAGAAAGCTATACACAGAAACGCAGCATTAACTGTATTTTTCTGGATATGAAAACTAACACCAACCAAAACCGGGGCAGACAAAAATCACATCTTCACTGTCAAAAGCAATTTTAAAACCAATTTGAAAATACGAAACCACTAGGTAGCACTGTGGAAGAAAGCAGAATATGTATGTCATTCCTAACTAAGCCTCACAATTTTTCACATCTTCTTAGAAAGACAAAGAGGTAATACTTCCTATTCAAAATGAATTCTGTAATCATATGGTATTTAGCGCTATACATTGTCACTAAATACTGGACTAGATCAAACCCCTGGGTCAGAACAATCCTGATCTGTTGTTGCCATCCAGATCCAGATCCATATACAAACTTTGTGTCTATTCATATTGTTATAAGGGACTGAACCAGAACCCGAACCCGACAACCAGCTAAACTATGGCACAGTCAGAACCTAGTCCTCCTTGTCTGGCTCATTACTCTACAATCCCAAAGCACCAGGACTGTCAAGGAGGTCATAAGCATACACTTCTAAAACTCTGCAGGCCACTAACTCCTTTCTTCACAGGTTCAGCATGTTTGTGCATTCATTCACCTAAGTCTTAGGAGGGCCAAGCAAATGTGTAATCAAACAAGTTTATTTTAGAATCAGCCACTCAATAAGCAGCTCAACTGGGCAAATTGGGCAACAGCCACTGAAGAGTTGAATTCATACCATCCTTTTCTTAAATTATGCTCTTACTCTTTCTGGTTGAGCACTGACCCATTAAATCCTGCAAGCAATTCAAAGTCAACGAATATCCCCTACAATTCTTCAGCAATTTTTGTTTCTTCAAGAGCATTAGTTAAAACTTACCTCAATAACGTCTGAGAAAAGTATTTCAAAGTATTTGCAATGTCCGTTCCAGAGGGCACAGGGTAAATGTTGTGGAGAACCCGGTTGTGGTATTCCTGAAGGTAACGGATTTTGGAAGCAACTACATAAAAGACAAAAAACACAGAAACTTGCATTTAGCTTTCTGCAGACATTATGAAAATCACATCTGTCCCTACCATTCCTGATTTTTCTTTTTAAATTTAAGAATTAAAACTGAAAAAACAGTCTTTCCACTCTTTTTGACTGAATAAATTCAACATTCCAGTACACGAGCACTAAGGGGAAGAAGGCAAGGCACTGAATGCCTACACCTGTTTTAAACTGCCATTGTGCCAGTAAATAAAAATAAATAAATAAAAACTGCACATCTTTGTGTCTCCAAAAATCCCAAAATTCATTTATAACAAATGAGTCACTGGATTACAGGAGGTTCATGTGAGGTGGATAAGCATTTCTATAGCCAAAGCAGAGATACAAACTAAGAGAGAGCTTCTGTGATTTACTTTACGCCATAAATTTACTTTACGCAATGAACTGCAGATATGAAAAAAATCTGTGCTGTTTAAGTGTCTTAGGAAGTCTGATCAAGCAGATGAGGGGATTTCAAAGAGGAGAAGAAGCTCTACACATTTTCTGAGACTAATTGTTTTAGAAATAGCATTCTTAATTTCTAACAAAGATCCTCATTCAATACTGGAAGAAAGTGATTACCTGCCATAGTTGCAATGCCTTACATTGCCTATATGGCACAAGCCAGTCTCATGCAGAGATAACCAAGCACAATCTGAACTCTTCTTTTTGCTCTACTCAGACTAACCAACTGTACAGAGAAACCCAGTCTTCCAGCGCTCAGTTGCCCTAGTCACAATCATCCTTCTTCCCCCGTTTCCCGCTGTATTAGCTGTACCCTTGCAATTTCTGCAGCAAGTGAGGCTTCTACAGACAAATGTCTCCTTCACAATATTACCCTGCTCCATCACAGGGAGAAAGTTCATCACGGGACTGAATAGGGCTGGAGTCTATGGGAAAACAGCAAGTATGCAGACAGCAACAAATGCAACTAGGGACACTGCAAAAGTAATAAACTAAGGATGCATAAGCAACCTTATTTATGTTTCTTCACTTTTAAATATCTCACCTCACAAACTTATTATTTTAATGTGACATTAATTGATTTTACTTATTCTTCACTACTTTCCCCACACACACACACACACACACACACACAACTGAAAGCTGAAGTTTTGTCCTGTGGACAGACGCTGCTTCAGTATACCTAAGAGTAAAATCAGAGCCTTTCACACCACTAGATGGGCCTGGGGCACATGAACTGTGCTTTGTAGTAGGTTATCCGTGTCTCTGTGAGACCAGCCATAACTAGCTTCCTTTACAACTCCAAAAACACTGGGACAGTAACATCTGAACATCACGGGTTTCACTCCAGATTACAGGAGAAGTTTATTTCAGCCTGTTTTCCCCTCCTCATCCCACACCTCATTCTTTCTGCCCATTATCTCAGTTCCAATCCCCAGTTTGCAGGTCAGTTTATCAGATTTATTTTTTTCAAAGATAGCTATGTATCTTTTACTGTGGTGAAGATATCTGCAAAAACTAATCTAGACGAGATTAAATTAAGAAAAGAATTATTTCATAAATGTATTTTGTGACATTATCTTCCATTGGTAGGGAAAAAGACCATGAAGCCAGGCATACTTGCCAAGAAAACAGACCACATATCACAAAACCCAACCAAGAAAAATTCACAGCAAGATGCACAGTTTACCGTGCCTGCCATGGTTTGCTGCCAGATATCTGTAAATGAATTGGATTAACAAAATGTCAAAGATGATGCCAGAATTCAGGTCAATATGGTTTTTAGAAAACTGTCCACCTCCCTACAGCTACTTCCTTTCAATAAAGGGTACAGGATATCTAGAATTACCTTTTTTTGCATAAAGAATTAAACCTATTTTTTTTCTATTAATCAGCACTGTCACACAACTATATAAGCTCAAATAACAAAGCAGAACATTTATTTAGAAAGTCTAAATACTCATATACTCAATACTGAGCTTTAGGCTCAAGGTTTTGGCCTCACCTCTCAGAGCTGCCCAGAACGCTGACAATTTCACCACAGCATGCCAGAACACGAAGAACCTTCTCAAGGAGGCCCCAGAGCAAAACTCTGCAAGCCATGAACATACAGAAGTATGTTCATACAGAATGACCTGATTTTCTAAGGTTCTGAGCATCCAGAGATACACTTCAAAAAGTGATGTCACTCTGTGGAAATAATTCCTTTGCCACTGTCACAGGGTCACCACATAAATTATAAAAAACGGTTATTCCAAGGTATTCTGCTGGATATCTCTCTAGTATCTACACAGACCTAATTAAACTTCCTAGCCCCCTTGTAAGCATCTACTGAATCAAGAGTGAAACCATTAAGAGTCTTTAAAGATGGTTTTGATTGCTCCACTGTCCCGGAGAACACAGTGGGCATCAGGCATTCCGAGGACATTACTTACCACAACTAAATGCTAGCTACTGTTATTTAAGGAGGAAAAGAACTAATTCTCTTTTGATATAAAGAACACCTCAGCCACGCTGTGGTGATGAGTCAAATGATGAAAGCCACTGTCAATATCTCTTGGTATGAGATATGAAACGCGTGTGGTCACAAAGAAGGGAAGCTTCTCAAGACGATTTCCCGGATTGCCACCATTTTACCTGCTTTTCATACAACCTGCCAAAGTGCTGTTGGGTGGCCATCGATTCGCGTTTAGATCAGTGCCTTTTTGCTCTTCTGAACTGATCAGTCTGTTTCCTCATTTGTAGTGTTTTGCTGCTGTTTCTTGGTAAATTCGGATTCATTATGACTTTTGACTCCTTCCTGAGACATTCTGGTTCTCGCCTGTCCGTCAATCAGGGCAGAAGCAACCGCAGCAACAGTTGGGGTTTGAAGGTTTGCCTGATAGCGATGCATGCACATCAACATAATCCTTGCTGGAGACCATCACCATTTGTCAAAAATTGCAGGTGAGTGAATCTTAAAGTTACATAGAGAGAAAGACATTTCGTAATGCCATAATAACCAGTCAGGGGCGCAGCCTTAGTAAACAAAATACATTCAGTAAGGTAGAATGCAGAGGATATGTCCATTAACTGAAAACTCTACCTGAAGCACCATGAAAAAGTGTTAGGAAGAGGAAAGATCTGTGATCTGGATCCCAAGTAAATCTTAAAACAAAGAGTGACACAGATGTGGCAGAGCCAAGATGCAGTCTCCCAGACAGTACAAGGGCATGAAAAGAAGAGACAGACAAGGAAAAATATGAAAGAGAAGCTCAAACAGAGCAGACCAAAAGCATTAGGAATGAAGGAACAGATAAGGCAAAACAGAAAAGAAGAAAAATGCCAAATACAGTGGTAGGACAAGGGGCTGCAGAAATTCTTCCAAATGCCAATGTGAGAGATGCATAATTAACATATGAGAAAGGAAGAGGAAATGAGTTCAGAACTCAGGTGGGAGGAAGGCAGAAAGAACAGAGCTGTACACATCTGAATACTGCACACCTCAGGTTGTTGCATGCTCAGAACATTGCCTTTCTATTTGTGAGGCCAGAAACGCATCCCCCCAGCTATAAATTAGCATCCACGTAATATTTTAATAGTAACATCACCCATCACTGTAAATAAGTGGCAATCCCTAAAGGAAAAAAATACAAGTATTCTCTTCCTTAGACCAGTTCATCACAGGCTTATAGGAAAAAAAGATTCTTCCCAGCGACCTGAAAAATCAACAGGACGCAGAGGACAGCAAGTCTCAGCATCTGAAGCGTCAGATCACATCGTGTCATCGTGACATGCATCAATCCAGACTACTGGTCACAGACTGGCTGGCTTACACCTAAGACTGCGCATCACGAGAGAACGCAGCTTTGATACGGGCGACAAGCCCGACAACCCCAGTATTTTTCCTTCAGCCTGCCGCCAGCGCTCTCGCAGACACACCGGTTGTCAGCAGGAGCAGCGACGGAGGGGAGCACAGGCACGGCCCAGCCGCGGCCGGCCCAGCCTCCGCGCCACCCGACCTGCTCCGGCCGCACCTAGCCGACACGGCGGCTAAAACGCCCGCGGCTGCGGGCACGGCTGGCAGCGGCGGGGGGTGCTGCTGGCGGCCGCGGCGACAACCACGGCACGCCAGCCATAGCCGCTGCGCCCTCACCCAGGCGGGCACGACGCCGCGCCTCCATCACGCAGCGACAGCGCGGCA
>VXAL01007444.1:251373-283742 GCA_013399475.1 Chauna torquata | reverse complement strand
GGCTCGGCGCCGCGCTGGCGCTGGAGCCGCTGCCGCAAGGCTGCGGGCCGGGGAGCGGCAGTGGGCGGGGCCGGGGCGGGCACAGAGCGGAGCGGAACGGAACGGGCTCTTAAAGGGAGCGCGCGCCTCGAGCCGCCTCGGTCCCCGCCTCAGCGGGGCAGCACTGAGGTACCTGCCTCGGGTGGCGGGGTCCCCGCAGGGAAACGCTGTCTCGAAGGGGCTGTCGGGCCGGGAGGTCTTGAGGAGCCCCCCGGGAAAGCGACAGTGTCTCCCTGCAGGGCTCTGAGGGCGCCTGGGGGCTGCCGAGGGGGTCGGTGGCAGCGGCCCCTCGTCATCACCACAGGGCTGCCCCGCCGCCCCGGGCTGGGGGAGAGCCCTGAGGTGGCCGCGGGTGGTGGCGGTGTTGGCGGGGATTTGTTCCTGAGGCTGTGCCTGAGTACTTAATAAAAACTTCTTAAAACAGGAATTTTGTTTCCTTGGCTACCTCTACTCCCCTTGACACCCGGGGTTGTCGCCCTTATCTCAGGATGTGCGTCTGGTTTATTTCCCTCATTTCTTTCCACAGTGCGCCAAGCGTCCTGGGGACAGTCGTACAGTTAGCTTCCCTTCCCCGAAGAGCGGAGGGCTGAGCTCAGCCCTGAGCGCGACACCTCTGTCGCTAGTTCCCAGCTGCGGTTGCTGCCCCGGGCTCCATCCGTAGGGGAGGAAGGTGGGATGGGAAGACTAGTCGTGGTGGGAGTACATGGCTCGCCGTGAGGCTGTCCAGTTCTGTGAGCTAGCCAGCAACCCGGATCCCCAGGAATTAATCATGCCAAGAAGGTGGCAGGGTCTCCTTCCTTCCAAAAGTGGAGCTAGTGGTGTAGAAAGAGGGAGGAGAAAAGATAGGAGATGTCCTGAAAGAGGTCCCTTCACCACTGTGCATTCTACTAGTCTGAAGGAACATGAGAAAGCTCAGAATAAGTGAGCTGCGCTGCAGACATCTGTATTTTCTAACCAAATCCTGTCCCATGGTCCTTCCATATTCACGATGAAGTATTTCTTCACTTCTGAACCTTCAGGAGGACATTAGCAATGGCTGTAGACTCCTGCCATGTGAAAACATCATAAGTAAGCTTAAAGACNGGGGGGGAAGAGGGGGAACACCATTTTTCTCTTTTTCCAGAAAAAAAAAAAGAGAGGGAAATTGAAATAATACCTAATTTTTTAAGAGTGAGAAATGCATAAAATTTAGCACATGCACAAACCCATGGACTTGTGTTCATCCAATTTCAGTTTAAACAACTGAGAGTGGTACACAAATTAAGAACCCTGTGGTCCATGACTGTATCCAGCAGTGTAGCTCCAGAAGGTTTCCCAGCCCATTTGAGTTCGGAATCCCCTTCCACAGGTGCCTGTTTTTATCATCAATTGCAGAGGGCACCTGTGCTTTAAGGGATCTGGCCTTAATGTTACAGGTGACTTAAGGCAGGTAGGAGGTATCTGGACCTTGACAAGTAACACAGACAAGTAGCTGCTCTTCACCGTTGAGCAGAAACATGTATGTATACGCAATCATTCATAAAGGTGTATCTCCGTATGAGGTACTAGAGAGGGGGATACATGCACACTAGGATTTTTATACATTGGCGTATATCTATAAGGGAACAAGACATTTAAATACCAAAAATGGAAAGAGCTTGACCTGTGAACAGAAGGGGAAGTTGTATTCATTGTGCGCAGAAAGAATATATAAACACGCTTAATGCTCTACAGCCTAAAAAAATAAATCAGATTTCTAAGGAAAGAACTAAAAAACAAATCAGCCACCTCATATTGGTTTTAATTTAGTTAACTTCTTTAGTGAAAACCAATATAAATATTTTCTATTGCATATGGGAATTTTATTTCCTAATATTAGAAATTTTGAAATAAAGTAGCCTTATCTGAAATTCTATTCCCTGAAAGCATTCAAAAGGATCAAAATGCAGTAATAACTATATAATTTGCATCACTATTCTTTTGTTTGCTCCAAGAGAAATTATTTCACCGGTGTCTCTTGTCAGTTTTCCCAGCTTCCTGACTTTGCCAGGTCTCAGAAATGAATGGCTAGCTACGATTTTCTTCTCTGAAAGTCTCCAAAATAGTTTTTCACATCCTCACACCTCTGAGAAAGATACGTGGAAGCAATAGTATTTCATCAGCCAAAGTACGGCAGAGTTAGTAGATATAGATAAAAAACCAGTTGCAATATCCTCTCCCCGAAAGGGTGGGCTGCCTGAGATGAGGAGGCCTGCAGCAGCCACAGCGAGCAGTTCTGTGGAGGTGGAGGAACTTAGGTACATTTTCTTGTTCATCATGGAAGGCAGTGCATCCAAATTACTGCTGCCCAGATACGAGGATGATGCACATCTTGTGACAGGAACCGCGGTGAAGGGGCAGGTGCTGTTCGCTGATATTTAACAGGTTGGCTTTTTTTTTCTCAGAATGATCTTCTAAAAATACTGAATGTGCAATGTTTTTCCAACACCACTTAGTTCCAAAACAGAGCTCTTTCCCTGAGGCCATCACAGCCTTCACATAGTTCTTCGCACACTCCCTCCTTCTGCAAGCCCCAAAGAGAGAAGGAGCCAACTTAAACCACTGCCCTTGGCTAGCATGAACCAGCTGCAAAGACTGTAGCGGGACTGAACAGCAACTGAAAGACATGAGTTAACTGGGAGAGGAGTAGCCTCAATTTCCTTGAGTAGTACTTCACAAAAGCAAAGAGCTCTGGGCTGCTGCTACGTGTGGTTTGCTCCTTCTTCCTGTTGAGCTCGCTGCAAGATCCTGTGGATTGCTACCCGAACAGTGCAGGTGAGGTAGGGACTGCTTACGCTTCAGTTCACTCTTTTATTAGAAACTGACATCAGATCCTACTGAAGTCAATGAGAGTTTTTCTATTTATTTATTTTAATTAAGTGCCTGGGGAGGTCGCATGTTGCTACAAACCTCCCTTCCCCCAAGCCTAGGCCTCACAAAATAGAACACAAGTGATGAAAATAGAGACTTTCAGAATATAGGCTTTCAGACCTCATTGAAATAGGGTGTTGAAGGCAGGTTTCATCTTTATCTTGAATTTCTGTCTGTTGATGCAACAGATCAAGCTAAAGCGCTTTACGCTCATTATGGAACAACAGGGAACTGTGCACTGAGAGGAGCTGTGCACTGAGAGGAACCGAGCTCCCATAGGTATCCTTTATAATATACCAAGTGTTCGCATACCACAGTGCTGAGCCTACTAAAAACACTCAGCTTGATAAAGCAGGAGTACCCTGAGAAAATATGAATTCCATTTCTCATGTAAAATTTCTTCTGTGGTTTAAGTGCCTGAAAATTGTAGCTATGCCTGCATTTACCGAGCAAGGTCCTATACAGTTCAGCATGTAATGTAGGTGTATGAAAAGCGATTTATTGCTTATGAGTCCTTATGCATGCCTAAACAATGTCTAAGCCCCAAATAAATCCTGATACAAGTCATCTGTTATTTGGTCAAACAATTTGGTAGATTTCCCTAGTTTGTTAATGTAAGTAGGAGACTCATGCTTTAAATTGCGAACAAATGTCATAAAGGAGCAAATACAGGAACATGGCAATCTGGGAATTAATTTCTAAAGTCTCTGTACTGAACAGAATTCACTATTTCCCAGCAAGATCCTTACAACTTTGTTTAATAAAAGGGGTACAGTGCTCCACTGGAAACATTTTTAAGCAGCTAAGGTTTATGTCCATATGCATGCACTCAGTTAAGAGAAGACAAAAGCTGCAGGCATCTGAAAGCCCCCAGGTCATTAGTACAAGAAATATTTTTAACAATAAATGAATGGGGAACTGAAACTTTTATTTCAACTGACGAAAACCAAAAAGAACAAATGGTACTTTTCTGAGTTCATGAGTGGAAATTTCACAGAATCACAGAATTGCTGAGATTGGAAGGAACCTCTGGAGATTGTCTACTCCAACTTTCCTGCTCAAAGCAAGGTCAACTAGAGCAGATTGCCTGGGGCCATGCCCAGTCAGGTTTCAAATATCTGCAAGGATGGAGACCCCGAAACCTCCCTAAGCAATCTGTTCCAAGGTTTGACCATCTTCAAAGTAAAAAAGCTTTTCTTACATTTAAGTGGAACTTCCTGTATTTCGATTTGTGCCCATTCCCTCTGGACCTGTCACTGAACACCACTGAGACAAGCCTGTCTCCATCTTCTACAACTTCCCATTGGGCATGTACACACATTGACAAGAGCCCCCCTGAGCCATTTCCCGTTGAGGCTAAACAATCCCAGCTCTCAGCTTCAAATTGTGTGACAGATGTTCTAGTCTTTACATTATCTTTGTAGCCCTTCCCTTGACTCACTCCTGTATGTCTGTGTTTTCCTTGTACCGGTGAGCCTAGAACTGAACTTAGCACTCCAGATGTGGTCTCACCAGTGCTGGGTAGAGGGAAATAATCACCTCTCTTCACCAGCTGGCCATGCTCTTCCTAATGCAGCCCAGGATGCTGTTGAAATTCCTGCTACAAAGGCTCGTTGTTGACTCATGGTCAACTTGGTGTCCATTGGGACACTCAGGTTCCCTACTGCAAAGCTGCTTCCCAGCTGGTCAGCCCCTAGCCTATACTGGCACTTGAGTTATTCCTCCCCAGGTACAAGACTTGAATTTTCATCTGTTAAACTTCAGGAGACTCCTGTTGGCTCATTTCTACAGCCTCTCAATGTCCATCTGAATGGTAGCACAACCACCTCATGTATCAACCACTTATTCCAGTTTTGTATCTTCTGCATACTGGCAGAGTGTGCACTCATCCCATCATCCAGGTCACTAACGAAGATGTGAAATGGTACTGGCTCTGGTATCAGCCCCTGCAGTATAGCACTAGTGACTGGCTGGACTTTGTGCCACTGAACACAACCCTCTCAGCCTGGTAGTTTGGCCACTTTCCAATTCATATCACTGTCAACTTATCTAGCTCATACTTTAACAGGTTGTCAATGCCAACGTTATAGCAGACAGTGATCAAAGTCTTGCTGAAATCAAAATAAACCTCCACTGCTCTCCTCTTGTCCACTGAGCTACTGATTTTGTTGTAGAAGGCTATCAGGTTGGTCACACAATATTTTCCCTTTGCAAGTTTACACTCACTACTCCCAATCACCTTCTTGTCCTTTGTGTGTTTGGAATCGGTTTCCAGGATTATTTGCCCATCATCTTCCCAGGGATCAAGGTAAGGCTGACTGGCCGGCAGTTTCCTGGATCCTCCTGCTTGTCCCTCTCAAAAATAGGAGCAACATCTACTTTCTTCCACTTCTCAGGACTCTCTCCCAATTGCCTTGAGCTTTTAAAGATGATCAAAAACAGCCTTACAATGATATTGGCCAGCTCCCTCAGCACTTGTGTGTGCATCCTATTAGTTCTCATGGACTTGTGTATGTCTTGTTTACTTTAAAGTTCCTTGACGTGATCCTCCCCTACCGAGGGGTAAGTCGTCTTTGTTCCAGAATTTCACACTATCCTCAGGGGCCCAGGATTCCTGAAGGCAAGTCCTACCAAAAAAAGACCAAAGTGAAGAAGACATTGAGTACTTTGGCCTTTTTCATATCCTTCATCACCAGGTCCCCCATTTTCATATCCTTCATCACGAGGTCCCCCATCCCATTTTCCCTAGCCTTCTTTTTGTTGATGATGATCCCGCAGAAGCCCTTCTCATTGCCCTTCATGTTCCGTCACCAGATTCAACTCCTGGTGAGCTTTGCTTTTCCTAAGCTCATCCCTGCACACTCAGACGTTCCTGCACGCTGTTTCTATATTCCTTGCAGGTCACCTACCCCTGCTTTCACCTCTTGTATGCTTCTTTTTTTATATTTGGCTTTTGTCAGGAACACCTCTTTCATCCATGCAAGCCTCCTGTGACCTGTGTTTGACTTCATGTTGGGAGGGACCATTCCTGAGTTTGAAGGAGGTGATTCCTGAAAATCAGCCAACTGGATGTCTGGATATTAAGGTGACAAAGTATATTCAAGAGAGCTACAAAATATATCTACCTCTTACAGAGGAATTATTTATAATCCACATTTTCTGTTCCACTAACAGACTTAATTCTCATATTTCCTTCCACTGTGGCTTTTGCAGGGTAAGGCAGATAAGGTTTGGAAGGGGTGGAGAGCATACTGCCTCTGTGGTTTTTGCTGTTTTTGTAACTGTCTGCCGTAACAGTGTGAATTGCAATTATAATGTATTTCAAGAATGAAATAATGCATAATATATAAAATAATGTATAATAAAATATTTTAAGAAGAAGTCTTAAGGAGCTGAACTATTTATGTCACTGTTGTCACTTTGAATCAAATTTTCAAGTATTAAGCTCTGAACAGAGACAGCAAATACAGTATTGTTCATTTGGTATTAATCTCCAAGCACTAAAAAATCTACTTTGAGAAAGGTAATCCTTTTGAAAAATACGAAATTCTGAGCTCTTCTGCTGTGACCTGTATGCAGAAAATTTCTTAAATTGTTCATAAATTAAAGTAACTGTACATATAAAAAAATACATCTATCTGTGTATCTGTTTATATATGTAAGTATTTGTATACAGATATGCTCACTGCTATCACCTCTTGATATGTTCTCATGATGTTTTCCATAAAAGCTCGGCTTCTGGAGTGAGGGAATTACATGAATCTCTATTTGAATTTTAAATAAAAGCTAGTTCTTCCCTGACGCATTTAGAGACTCAAATGCAATATAAACATTATTTGAAATAAATGAGGATTTAAATGGCTAAATGTGAGGGAAGGATCTAAATGCTTCATAAGTTTTATCAAACAGCACAAAACAAATAAAGACAGCCAACTTTCAATTCAATTTACTGTAAGCCAATGTCTCAATTTTTTGAGACTTGCTCACAATTTCTGGCACAAGGTTATCATTAACTGCATTGTGCTAGGATTACTAAATCCCACAGCAGAGGTGAGAAAACACAGGGGATGTCTCAGATTCTTTCTTTAGTCACTACAGGCCTCTGAATTGAATGCCCTGCCGTGAAATGGAGGAGGCAAGGGAGAGCTGAGTGTGACTGATGAGCCAGCAGTGATCCCAGTGAGAGAAGCGAAACGTAACAAGCCCACTGAAGCCGAGCCAGGCGAGGGCAAGCTTATCTGGCCTCGGGGCTTTTCAACCCACACGGTGCTCTCTGGGTATCTAACACTACCCCCAGCTAACCCAACCCCGATGCCAGGTGCTTGGTACAGGACTGGAGCCCCTGAGCAGGTCCTGTGGGAGGACTGACCTCCCCCCACCAAATTCAAACAGCAGATGGAGTCCCTCAGGCTCAGACACGTGCATTTGACAGCAAGAGTTAAACCACATTAAATTTAATTTGTCCCTAAATCTTTGCTCTCTGTAAGCATTAATCCTCATGAACGATGGTAAAATAGATACTCGCTTGAGGAAAAAATCTATCTGGGATTAAACTGAACCTTTAGGCTCAACTCAGATATGCTCCAGCATGTATCCTGGTTGACAGAGGATGATTCCTGGAGCTGTTCCTCAAGGCTCAGGCACCTGGGTTAACTGGCATCAGCCAGGACACAGGCATCTCTACTTCCTCACAGAAAATCAAGTCTATGCACGAAAGCAACACAATGTTTGTGCATCACTTTGGAACTCAATCTTACCGACAGCTTGACAGCAGCAGTCTTGTGCTGCTACTCTGTGGGGAATTAATTTTTCCCTAGGAGAAGAATATCCAGTCTTAGTCTCTGTGCTGACACTTAAAAATACAAGGAAAACTTCCTATCTTGCTTGCAGTGTTACTAACACAGAAAAAAATCGACCAGGCCTCCTGTTGTGAGAGAACAGGAATGTAGCAGTTCTGAGGAAGATGTAAAGTAGGGTAGGATAAGAAATTAGGATAGGATAGGACAGGACAGGACAGGATAGGATAGGTTAGGATAGGATAATAGATGTTGGCAGTCATGGCAGAAGTGATCGTGATGTGTTCAGAGGCTTGGCTGAAGCCACCAACACGTATCAGTTATGCCATCTGGCATGTGACAAATGCATTTCAGTCATCACCGACTTGGGTGGGTTTAATCTGAGAGACCGAGTAGTAAAGAGCTCTGGGCCTCATTACTTCTGCTGTGATCCCAACAGGATAGCCAGCTTGTAATGTTAATATTTGTTCTTTCTCTCCCAAATACAGAATAATTAGGACTTTGGGGAAAAAAAAAAAAAAAAGCATCATTAGGAAATACAGTGGTTGTTTGGTTGTTTTAAAAAATCTCTAATTTTCTTCTTATTCTGAGAATTAATTCAATTAACTCTATGGATGTTAGATTTATTTGTATCTGTCGCTGTAAAAAAAAGAATTAATAAATGCCCTCAATTACTCTTCTAGAGTAATCTCATTAGCCTCTAAATGAACAAAATACTTAATTTGTTGCCATAGCAGTTGTGTTTAGAGAGCTAAGTGGTGACCTGCATAGAGAACCAGCGCAAACTTGATGAGCATGTACTGGGACTATTAAAAACATCAAAGATTGGCTTTACTAGCTCCAAGAAGCATGATATTTGTGACAGCTACCACACCATGTTTGTGAAAATTAGCATCACCCTGGTTGAACTAGGTTTCCCTCCAATAACTTGATTTTTTTTTTTATTACCTGTAATCTCACACTACTGCAGAATTGTCTATACCAACTACCTGCACAGCTAAAACAAAAGCATATTGCGGTGTAAGGAATTAGGCCAAGTATCAAAAAATCACCTTCTTAAACCTATCAAGGCATCATGGCCCAAAGGATAAGACACTGACATGGAAGACAAGAAACTAGAGCATATTTTGCTTTAGTATTTCTGCACTGAGGTAAAAATGTTTGGGAAAGGGCTCTGTTGGGCAAAAACAGTGACAGACAGCAAAAGTAGGCATGAGGTTTTCCAGGAAGGAGGTGAGGAAAAAGTGCATGACATTGAACACTACTAAGATCCTCAGCATTTTACTGTGAGGGGGCCCCTTTGTACCATGTTTGCGACCCATGCCAGGGTGCAGGTCTTGGCCCAGTAACAACTAGTGTTGACTGGCCTTGCTCATGTAAGGGCACTGCTCTGTAAGGCTGGTTTCCTAGCCAATGTCAAGTCAGCTAGGTGTCCCCTTCGAACGATGACACCAAATCGGCTTGCTCCAGATAGGAGTCCAGGAGCTACATACAATGAACTGAAGGGTGGACTATCAGAGGCCAAAGCCGTGGCGTGAAAAAGAATTCAAATTCAAGAATTGAACTAAACTGACAGAATAAGTGCACCCTCAGAGCAGCCTGTAGGAAAGCTGATGCACTTTAGACAGGAGTATCCACATTTTTCTGATCTGCAGATCCTTAAAATATTCAAGTGGACATATTGCCTGATCTATAAAGCAAACTTAATCCTACTATCCTGATACTATCCTGGTACTATCCTGATAGCATTCCCCAGCTACTTTTTGCAGACCCAGTGAGTCTATGGACTATAATCTGACTACTACTGATTCTCTTAAATTAATAGAGTGAGCTCACTCCGAGCATCCATTCCTGAGAAGAGGCAATATAGTGGCTGAAGGGCACCATGGCCGCTTCTCCTTCTTCTTACTCAGAGCTATAATGAGCATTTTCACATAAATAAGTACTGTAGCACATAATTATAATCACAAACCAAATATTCCAAGGTTTAGTTCAACACAAGACCACTTGTCTCAGTAGGAGTGACTGTTGTTATGTTCCTGTGGAAGGACAGGCTTCAGCCACTGTCTCTTAGGCATACATGTGTTACCTGTGCTACTACCCGTAGCCACTTTAACGCCATCTGCAAGAAATGCAAACCATTGACGTAGATAGATGATGAAAAACACAGCAGCGATTCTTCCTCCAGTGGTCTGTTTCCACCTGCTCCTAGCCTGCTGCCTGATCTTGAGCAAGCACTTTATTCTTGGTTCTCTGTTTGCATCATTACAGGAGGGTGGTTCTTGCCCCTCTTTGCAAAGCTTTCCACCGCTGCCCGCGCACCAAGCGCAGCACCACTGGCAGAGCCCTGAGCACTCTGGTTTGAAATCCATCAGCGAAGAGGGCTACATGAAAAGAGCACTATTTTAAAATACCGGTAAAATGTATTCCACATTACTTTTAGGGAGAAATCCTTGAAGTGGATTGGAAAAGTGAAAAAAATATATTTATTAAGAATACTTACTTTTCAAAGAGTCTTTTAGGTAAGAAGTTTCTAAAAATCACTCCTGCTTCAATATAAACATCCCTATACACTTATGTTGCCAGATGTTAAACACTGGATGACCTTTTTATCACATTTCATCTAGTGCAATTCTCTGTGCCTCACTCACACACTCTGAGTACTCATTATAACCAGGAAACCTTACTATTCATTGCCATAATTTAAAGAGACAAGTACAACGACTGAAAAATGTCATGTCTTACTAATTTATTTAGTTATTACTAGGTGAGATATGGATGACAAAATTAGATGCAGGACAAGCAGGTACGCTGAAATGTTCAAAACGCTTTTTTACAGAAGGTTCTGCAAAATAGCCTAATCGATTTCAGTGGATATACTCATGGCATGCAAGAGCAGTGTTTCACAGAGCACTCGCCAGTTATATTTCACTTCTTGGCACGGATTTTTCTCTGGATACCAAGAATGTAGGCCCATATCCAAAACTCATTAAAATCTGTAGGAAACTTTCCAAATACATAACTGGGCCTCAGATCAGGCTGTTGGATTCAGTGACAAAGCTATAGTTTTCTGAAAAAAAAAACCAAACCAATACCACTTTCATATCCTACTAATCTTCAGGCATTGCAAAAGTTTAATATTGTGCATTTTTTGCAAATCAGACATGAAACCACTACTCCTTTGTAACACATATTCCATTGCATGACAAATATTATTTATTATCTTTATTTCAAACATAGTCTAGATTTCAAAGTATTTATCATAGCATTCATTTTAAAGAGCAAACATGGCAAAATCTTTCAAATATCACAAATTTAAATCTAAAAATTGAAAATAAATTCAAGCATCTGACAATCATGACCAGCAGAAAAACATCTATTCTGGTAGCAAATTAGACTGGGCGGGGGACAGCAAAAGAATACACCTAAAAGTCAAAGAAGACTTTCAAGAAAATCATCTTAAACTCTTAGAGCTTTTGTCTGAGATGGGTATAAATGAAAGTACTATAAAAATTATTTCTTGATATTTTCTCCAATTTGTTTAGCGGAAGGCAGAAGAGCAGACCTGTCACTATTTTGTATTACAGCACCATTTTATATCAGGGTCCAGTTCCACAATACTTGCAAACGTTTACAGCTTTCTGACCTGTGAGCTGTCCCACGGGAGTAATCACAGTGTGTGAACACCGCGTTCTGCAGAACTGGGGCTTCAGTCAGCCGTATTCTCTATCTGGACCTTCAGTCATTGTGCTTTAAACTGGCCCTCAAGTCCCTGTGTTCTCCCTTTCAATAGATTCCAAGTCTGGAGTATTACAGCTTATCGCAGCAGATCTTAATTTTGAAGGGATGTTTTCTATTTCTTTTTATAGCTTGGAAGGTGGTACAGGAACCATCCAGCTGGTCCAAGAACTGTCAGTGAAAATGCTGAGAATCCCATGATTGTTTCCTAAATTAAAGGAAATACGGTTAAATACAACTAAACAAACTGGAATGCTTCCAGGGTAAGCAGCCTATTGCCAAGCAAATTATGTGATATTATTGAACTTCTGCAGCTATAATGCCAGAGACGTGACCAATTCTAAAGGAAAAATAATCCACAGAGGATTATTTTACATGTTTGGACTAGAAGCACTAGTAATCCATGTCAGTTGGGAAAAAAAATTGTTTTAGTCCATGCCATGCACAAGCACACATAAAGAAGACACATTTAAAAGCACCCAGAAAAGGTGGCAAATTTCTCATTTTCCTACAGTTAGTACATTTTGTGTCTATTTATTGAGCTTTTTATGAATATAACCTTTCTTGAAACAGTACTATTTGCTTGATAGTTCCAGTAGTGCAGCTCACCACCAATCATACATGAGAACTTGGAGCATCTACTAACACTGGGAGGTGATGCAGTAGGGCAGAGAGTTGCTGCTGAAGATTTAGTTACGAGTTATATGTCTTCTATAATACCATATTAGAATAGTTCCACTGGGGAGTATAATCAAGGCTCATAAAAGAGCACTCCACAGAAACGGGATTTTGTTACACATCCCTCTATAGGACGCTGTGAGATCATTCCCTTTCTCTCAGGATCGAACTTGCTGTCTAGGAGGTGGGAAGAGGAGACCTTCTGTGAGGAGTGGAGGGAAGTTCTGGGAAGTTCCTGGGCTTCTGGTAGGCGTGGGAGACAGGTCTGAAGAAAACCTGTATTGGCTGTATGGAGAAGAACAGCGAGAGGAAGCTCTTCTGAGAAGAATGGGCCTTAGCCCAAGCTGTGGGTGAGGAAAGAAGTAAGGGTGCAAAGACAGGACTCACCACCAGTCCCACTTTCTCCTCCGGTGGGGAGCTGCGGATGCCGCGGCTGCTCCAGCGGGCAGACCTGAGGCAGAAGAGCCGGGATCCATGGCGCATTGTCGGGCCCATCCTTCTGTCCCCGCGAGGGGAGAGCACGGCTGGGGAATCCTGACCAGACGGTAACAACTGCTGGGAGAAGCTTCACAGTCCTCTCCTGTTTTCTACTGCTCAAACCTGCAGGATGCTGAATACTTTTCAGTGAAAATAAGTAGTCTTTCCACTTGACTGTCAAGTCCCTTTATTTTTAAGTTGGATGCATGAAGTGCCAGCGTAAACTAGACTATTCCAGGTGGCTGCTGTCCTGGGGTCAGCAACAGCAGGAGTGTGTGCCTGTGCCTGCGGGGTGGGAAAGCACCTCGGGATCACCGCAGCCACCTCCCACAGGCTCCGCGGCGATGTGCTGGGAGGAGCGTGCTGCCGGTGCCGCGACACAAAATGGAGACAACTGCCTGTCCTCATGTCTACTACAGCCTTAAAGTTCTTCCTCTCCCTGCACTTACAAGCATGTGCCTCTCCACACGAATTATTTGCACCCCAGATCGTACACTCTGAAATTTCCGTTTGCCCACACTTGCAGTTCACTTACCGCCTTCACCCACAGAACGATCTGACCAAGCAATGACCAGTCCCTCAAATTAAATACCTCCCTGTCCCCGCTGCAGAGAACATCACCTTCCTCCGAAATGTTGCTGATCCAGGTGCACAAAGAAGCCGAGAAGCAGCCTGCTGGGATACCAGGTTTCCGCAGCAGGGAAAGCTCATCCCGTCACGTCAAGCACCTGCCTGGGTCCAGCACCAAGGCAGAATGTGTGACAGGGTGACAGGCCAAGGAAGCACAACGCCATCGGCATTGCTGATAGGAGGCTGTTTAGGAAGTGAGGTAGCTGGGCAGGTGCAGAGGGATGTGCAGTGGGACGTGTCGCTCCTCTGCACTCAGAGCTGGCTGGATGCTGCAGTCAGGGTGCTGTGGCTCTAAGCCCGAGCTCAGGAGCCATTAGCCCAGGGCCAGCACCATGCTAACCTGGCAACTCCGCGTGCAGCTGGAGCTGGTTTATAACTGGCCAGCTTTTGCCAGTAGCAATCAGGTGTTCAACAGTCGAAGGACATCTGTGTGAAATGTACTACTTCTGTGCTCAGAGGTTAAGTGACAGGAAAGTAAATAACCCTCCCCTCTGCTACAGTGTGCCATTCCCATTCCAAATATTTTTAATAGATGAAATCTGTTTGTTACATGCAGACATGAAGATTTTCATTCAGTTTCAGTAAACATGTGATGTGTTAGATTCCCTATTCATTTCTGTCTTAATACATTTTATTCCTTTCTTCTGTGCTTTTTCCTGCCTTCAATTACCAAAGCTTGAAGCAGACAACTATGTCATCCTTCTCCAGGCTTTTCATCAGAATATATCCTCCAAGCTCACTTCCAAGACAGCCAGCAACGCGGTGGTGGTGGTGAGAGCCTCAGCTTGAATTTTTTGACAATGTGCAGAATATGTTAGCAAGGTGTGAAGAGCAAAGAGTTAGCAGTCTACACAAACAAACAATACTGGATCAGTGATTCAACAGACGTGTCTGGCACATATTTTACCAGTTCTGTGGTTTTGTTATCTCAGTAAATTTACTCGCTCAATTTTATGGAGGAAGAGGCAACAGTTTTTTTTCCTGTAAATACTCCCCATTCACTAAATCTCCTACCCGGGCATAACAAGTACAGAATTTGTCCATAAATAAATATCTGAGAGGCATGTGTAAAATAATTAGGGAGCAAAAGACTGATTTGCATTCATTGGCTGTGGCAATACCAGCTAAACATGTAATAAATAACCCTAAGCAACCAAAATTCCTGAGCCACACCCTCTAACACCAAGAAGTTGTGGTAGATATATGATCTTGACTATTTCAAAATAGCTATTTTCAGGTTTCTCTACTTGTTTGCAGCTATTTAGCAGTGGGGGTTCACGCTTTCTACATGGACTTTTCTTTACAGCTTCAAGTACTAAAAACCAAATGAAGTTAAATGGAGATTCTCCTCTCATCTTCCAGCTGCCTACCTGCACAGAGCTCACCAGAATTACTTCCTGCATTAAAATGAAATCACTGTCCTACAACAGCAACAGCGGCTTTCATTGATCTTACCAGGCTTGGCAATTTTTTTCCAGCTTTCTGCAGGTTCACTAGAAAATGAGACATAATCTTATTTTTCTAACTAACCTTCAAACTGCTCAGCTGCAAATTCCAAACCAATTTTACCTATTACCATAGACCTCTGCTCACCGTAGTGCTGCACCCTGGCATTTACAGCCAGTCTATGTATTTTTACATAGCAGTGAACAGCACTTATCAGACTCTCCCCAAAAGAGACTCAGCTGTTCGTGGCTCAGCACTGGCCCTTTTGCTTCTCACTTGGTCTGTGTCTCAATACCTGCACAGTGCCTGGGGATGCTCAGCCTGCTCCAGCCTCACCTACAATCCCGCTTGCACTGCCAGCGCTCTGTACACTACTAGCCATGCAGCTAGCAGTTTTCCCACATTACATTTAGATTTGAAAAGCCTTTTGCTATTCCTAGGTTTGTTATTGCTCCCTTCAGGGTGGAAGGAGGATTTCAAAGCTCTCCTGAGTACTTCTGGCTGGCACAGATTACCCAGCAGCTGTCTTCTTCTCTGCTACCTTAGAAACACATTCTGTATTTTTCCCAACATTTCTGATCCCATGGGATCGTTCCTTGTTCTTTCTCTCTTTTAGAGCCCTGCTTTTAAGAGTATTTGTTCTTTAGACTGCCACCATTGGAATCATTTAATTCGGACTTACTGAGGTTCGTTCTTGTACGTTCACTGTCCAGTACCATTTCCTCACACCTTAGCTGGGAGGACAGATTCTCTAGCTGCTGCTACAGCGATACAGGTGATACCACCCCCTCAGTGCCAGAGCAAAGCATTTTCACGTAACATGCAAGTGCCAGCACTAAACCTCTGATGCTGTAGTTCATTTTCTCCCTCCTCTGCTCCTGGGGGAAGGTTGGAGATAACAGTATAAGGCTGTACGAGCAGTTTGACATCAGCATGAAGCCATGTGTTTATTAAAAAAGTTGAAGTGGGTGCACAGGAAGTTAATGCTGGTCCATATTTTCTGTTGTACTCAGTTTCACAATATCACTTGAGGAAACCAAGTCAGCTGCACAGAGAATCTTTACCTACCTCAGACATTGAAACTGAAATCCTTGTTTTAAAGGGAATGGAAAAACTATTATCGCTTACAGTCAGGAAATTATGACAGAGAAGGATCAGCTAGAGTCTCCAAGCTTGCAGGAGAACCCCATGCAAGATCCAGAAAAGGGAATGTCCTGAGCTGAGCTGAAGATAAACACCTTCCAGACTGTCTCTCCTCCTTGCCCTGCAAGTTTCATAGACAATCACATCACTGTAATGCGAAATCACAACATATTACCTTTTACAATAGGTGAAGTGCCTTATTAGATTGTATACAGAATTATGACACATTGCTACTTATCTTAAAAGTAGTCTTCAGGACCTGTTATCACTAATCTACACATACACAGTTTTTTCAGCCCTAATAAAATGCAGTGAACAATGGCCTCATTGGAGAGGGAATTTTTAACCACTCTCTTTTTTTTTCTTTTTTTTTTTTTTCTGGTTTACCTATCTTTAGTAAGACTCCCACAAATAAAATCCTCAATATCATCTTTGAAAGCCTATTTCTGCTTGCCTTTGCTTTTTCACAGATGAAAACATCTCAGTTGGACTGAACTAGTTTCTGAACTATCACTATGATAAAAGATTAAAGATGCATCAAGAAACAGAGGAATTCAAAACAAGTGTCTTACAGCAATGAAAATTTAGAACTGTTGTATTGGTAGTGGTATTTAATCAGGAGAGCCATGGTGAAATTAAAAAAAAAAAAAGTAACCATAATTATGTTGGTTTTTTGGAAGTGTTTTTTTTTTCTTTTAATGAGAAAAATTAGAGCAGGGCCAATTTCTAATGCTGTAACTTTCTTGCCACAGGTTTTATATTTGGAAGAAAATCATTTCTATTTCTACTGCTTGGTTACATCATAAAATCTGTCCTCAATAAAATTAAATACATTTGATATTTATAAATGTGCCTGATATCAGTAATATTCTATTTTTTTTCCATAAATTGCAGATCAATAACGAATATAGTAGAATATAGAGGACTTGCTGGTGATTTTCCTCTTAGCCGCTTCTTCCAATACAGAACAACACATGGTGAAATTTGCAAATAGGAACTATTCTAAAGTCTATTTCTAGGCAAGATTCAATCTAGATGCATTTTAACATAAATTCATGATCTTTTCATTCTGAACTTTATTGAAACTCTTGTTTAAGCCACAAAGACTCTTAGAAGCACTTCTGGGAAAAAAATACTGGAAGTGTTTTTTATGAATGCAGCAATGGGACTTGGCCAAACTGACTTCCAGCGTAACTAAACATGGCATAGTACCACTACACACAGGATCCCCTGGGTCTCTCCAAGCCACGACCTGGGCTTTTTGTGTCTTTGCAGTGCAAACACTGCCACCTGGGGACTGTAGAGCTGAGCCTCATTCCAGTTTAAACTAGAAGAACTCATTAAATTTGAAGTTGCTCCTGAATTACAAGAGCATATGAGAGAAAGGAACCAGATGCTGGAATCAAATGCTGCATAATCCAGAACACACCTTGCTCAAGAGCATTACCAAAGCAGACGTAATAACACTCAATTCAACATTACATTTTGAATTTAAAAAAAAATTACAAATTTCTTACAGATATCCTTTTCCTTGAGCATTTAACCAGCCCTTGATATACTACAGGTTTTTCCTGTTCAGAAGAAAAACGGAAGGCAGATACTTCTCTAATATTCTCCTTAAAAAAAAAAAAAAAAAAAAGCAGCTGAAAAATTCTTGTATCCTTGAGCACAGGCACAGCAAATTTCTTGTTCATAACTCTACAACTGCTTTTATTCTGCGAAAGAAAGAAAGAAAGAAAGAAAGAAAGAAAGAAAGAAAGAAAGAAAGAAAGAAAGAAAGAAAGAAAGAAAGAAAGAAAGAAAGAAAGAAAGAAAGAAAGAAGGAAAGAAAGAAAGAAGGAAAGAAAGAAAGAAGGAAAGAAAGAAAGAAAGAAAGAGGCCTTCCTCTCAACTCCAGCCTCCATTGGATTCATCCCCCAGACTTTACTGAGGTATCTATGTTAGGAGCACAGCCTCCATACATTCCTTCTAATGTTTTTGATTTGTCCATTGTATAGATCTTCCCTTCCTACCAGTGTGCACGTAAGATCTGAATCTACCATGCAGATACCTTTCTTCCTCTACTGACTAAGAACCATCCAGGGTGACTGTGCTCCTAAGATACCTTGGTTAAATACTGTTGCTTACTGGGACGAATCTACGCCTGACTGCTGCTAGGCTCAGAAAATCAACCACACTTTCACGACAGGTGTGGGCTTTCTGCATGGACCTAGCAATATCCCTACTAATACACGAAAACTCATATTTCTAACTATTTACCAGAAAGAAAGGCTGATGCATATATTAGTTTAAGCATTCCTTCAACATTTAACAAGCCTGTTCTGCGTAGTGTGTGTATATATATATATGCACATTTATATGTATAAAATATAGACGTATATACACACAGGGAGAAAATATATTCTTGATTTTGTCACTGTAGTACTGTAAGAAAAAATACAAATAATATCACTGACAAGGAAACAATGAATCTGGTTGCAAAGACTTGTAAATACTGAGGAGGAACACAGGAAAAGAAGAGGGGAGGGGAGAGCAGCGAGGAAGGTAGTGAGAGATCTTGAGATCAGAGCCCACTGCTTCAGTTCCTATTCTCAAATCCATTGAATTTTAGAAATATCTTTAATGGCATATGGAGAAGTCATTCTTTATCAGTGTCTCACAGAGATCACTGTTAGAGGTTTCACTCGGGCATTCAGATGCTGCAGAAATTGCGAAGCTGCCCTTTCAATGATTCAGAGACTGACCGCCAATTCGTAAGAGTTTAGGACGAGTTCACATCCAACTGTCAGAAACTCATTCTACATCCCAAATTGTACTTATGACATACAAAGGCTGAAGAGCAACTACGATCAGCCCTCTCACTGTGAGACTGTACAAAGGGAGAAAGAATTGAATGATTCATTTTATCATCATGTAGAGAATAAAAACCTTTAGATTTACTGCCTGGACAGAGCACAGAAGAGAAAAGATAATGGAGAGGAAGTCAGGCGTGAGAGAACCTCCCTGGTGGATAAGTTAAGGGCAATAAGATGTCATACACTTTGGACAAGAGCAGAGCATTTTAAAGTGGGCGACATACTTCCAGGTTTTGAATGAATGTACTAACAAGGAAAACTCCACAAAGAGGGATTTACTTAGCAGGGCCTGATTGTCTCCTCCTGGAGTCTAGGTAAGTCTTACTGATGATACCAGAGGACCAGAGAAAGTTTGGTATGCTGTTGCCTAAATCTTATTAATAAGGTGTACTGGTTTTCCTGGGATAGAGTTAATTTTTTTGTAACAACTGTTGTGGTGCTATGTTTTGGATTTGTGACAAAAACAGTGTTGATGACATGCCAATATTTTACTTGTTGCTGAGCAGTGCTTACACAGAGTCAATCTTTTCTCTGTTTCTCACGCTGCTCCATCAGCGAGGAGGGTAGGGGTGGGCAAGATGCTGCAAGGAGTCACAGCCAGGACGGCTGACCCCAGCTGACCACAGAGATATCCCATACTGTATGATGTCATGCACAGCAGCAAAAGCAGAGGGAAAGAAGGAGAAGGGGGGGAGACATTCAGGGTTACGGTGTTTCTCTTCCCAAGAAACCTTTCTGTGTCATGGAGCCCTGCTTTCCTGGAAATGGCTGAACAATGGCCTGCCTGCCAATGGGAAGAGGTGATTGAACTCCTCATGTTGTTTTGCTTGTGCACACAGCTTTTGCTTCACCTACTAAAGTGTTGTTATCTCGACCCATGAGTTTTCTTGCCTTTGCCTTACTGATTCTCTCCCCCTTTCCCCTTGTGGAGGAGAGAGCGATCAGCTGTGTGGGGCTCAGCTACTGGGGTTAAACCACAACAGAAGGGCATCAGGTGACTTCCTAATTTGTCATTTAATTGAAGCTCAGCTTGATCAAGAATAGCAAAAATAAATGGGTTGAGAAAAAAGTCATGTAATATACGAATACACTGGTCTATGTTGGAATTAAACATATTCACAAAGCTTATTAAACAACATTGAATCTTCTGTTGTGATTTTAACACATGCCAAGCTTTTAATTTAATTTCATAGAATCATAGAATCATCTAGGTTGAAGGTGGCCTTCAAGATCATCAAGCCCAACCATCAACCTGACCTAACAAGTCCCATCACTAAACAACGTCCCTTAGTGCCACATCCATACGTCTCATGAATACCTCTAGGGATGGAGACTCCACCACTTCCCTTGGCAGCCTGTTCCAATGCTTGACCATTGCTTCTGTCTTTTTATCATGTCTGTATTTATTTAGAAATCCCAAGGTAATTTTTTGTTTATGCTGTTTTGCTTTGCTTGTAATTTAAAACTCTGACAGCTTTTGGTCTTCAAGACCCATTTCCCACTGTAGATGGCACTAAATCATTGTGCAACGCAAAGCGGACTCATACTTACCTACGTTTGTTTGGTATACGGTGATTTTGCTCTGTTTGTTCTCTTGAAGTATAAGATTTGTATCCACCTTGGTAAGTAGCATGAAAAACAACTTAAAATTTCCTTGCAACCAGTGACAAAAGTATTCTGTGCTGTACTTTTGACTGATGCATACAATATACAACATTTTTGTCCTGGGAGCTCAAACTGTACAGTCAACTGGTGGAAAAGCTGGAACACAGAGATTACTTGATGTATCTCTAGGCTATGATTCCTCCCACTGCCCTGGCACACCTAAATGCCAGCAAAGTCCCCATTTAAAGTTTGATCCTCTGACTGGTCCAGTGCTGTAAGATTGCTCTCAGATGTGCTGGGGAGCTGGCAGGCAGCCTGAGAGGCAGGAGAGTGAACGTGGCTCCCGGGGCAGCACAGAGGTAATTAGAGAGGACGCTGCTTTCTGTTTCTGGCTGTAGCTGTTTCAGTAAAAAGCAACTACTTTTGAGAAAGGCTGAGCATTTTGCAAGTTCTTTCAGCAGATATTTCTGTATACAGTAACAACTGAAACTGACTCCTACCTTTATTTACTATCACAAGGTAATCAATATATTGCTAAAACTGGTAGAAGCAATGAAATGCTGAATTCCTCTGAAAAACATTCTACTTTCATAAAGGACCTTTATTTCAATGTGGGGATTCATCCTACATCCGATCAGTAACAATGTTCTGATCAATTTTAGTGAGACAAGACCAGCTTTTTGTCACTTCACTTGAGACACCAAAATTTCAAGACTTTACGCTTAATGTATTTAACTTTTATCTCTTGTTTAAATGGAGATGAGACTCCTCCATTTTTCTGTAGGGAGCTGTAAGAGAGCTAAGTACTATTTATATTTTTCCCTTGGAATCTGATGAATAAGCAAATGATAGTCTAGAGTCCCAGCTGGTATGAGCTGGCATTGTAGATCTGAAGACAGTGGCACTGGGCCAACCCAGACAGAGGGAGGAGACTGCTCATGGTATGATTGTTCAACAAATTGTATTTTGGACAAGACACAAAACCGATCCCAATGGCTGGTAGTCATTAGTTGGAGGCATTCTTGCAAAAGCAAGCAAGTCTTAGTACCGTGGTTTGTCCAATTTGGATAAATGCACTGTCCCTACTTTTAAAATCACTGCACTTACTGTTTCTCTTTTCCATCAGATCCCCCACAACACATAACTTTTTGGCTTGTTCTTCTGTTGCAGATAGGCATCAGAAAGTAATTATCATGTTCAGCTCTGGAGAATGATGTAATTCTGAGGTCCAGTCCAGAGCCAGGTCATTAGTTTCTCTGGGTGATCTTGGACACTTTTGTCTTCTGCCTGCAATGCTCATTTTAATGTCCAAAGTTTGGTTGCAAAGAATTACAGACTGAAGGCTAATCCTGCCCATGGGAATGTAGGGGCATGCCTCCGGTGTGCAGCAAAGGAATGCAGAGCTCAGAGAATTTCTGAGCTGGTAGAGATGATGTTGGCTCTGGAGCTGCCCAATACCTTGTTAAACACCTGTACCGCTCTCCGAATTAGGTTAATATCCCCAGCAGTGAGGTGTGGGTGTAACAGCTCGGCTGCACTAGCTCCGCTGCTCTGAAAAAAGACTTTTGCTCATGGTGCCTAATCCTGGATTGGTCTCTCCAGAGCACGGGTTTAATTCAGCAGGGCGTGGGCTGCCGATAGACATTATGCCACAACACTATGTGCTATCTATAGAAACCACTACATGAGCTACACTACAGTCTAAAGAAGCCAAATAAAACAACTTTTTAGAAAGTGAAGTACAGAGAGAATCAGACACCAAGTGGGAAAGTTATCAGGAATTGACATCAATTCCTTTCTGTTCTCCAGTGTTATAAAAGGCATTGAGGGAGTCACTGTCCCAACAAAACCTGAGAGGCTCTCTCTCCCCTGAAACACTGCTTGCAAAAGCAGCTTCAAGAAACTCAAGGAAAAGACCAGCTTCAAGCAAAGCTGGTCCTACCAAGATACCTTTTGGCACATCAGGATCCTTTCTTTTTAAAAGGCAGAGCTTGAGCCAAAAATAAATGTACATGTGGTGGGAAAAGCTCAGAGTAACAAGGCAACTGCCATATGCAGCACAGCAAGCGGTAACAGCATGCCACTGCTCGTAAGATTCATAGCAGAAGTTAATTTTAAGGAGGGATTTGAAAAAAGCCTTTTGCACAGATCTCCTCCCATGTACATGGGATGGCCTGGGGCAGAGGAGGAAAGTGCTTGAGAGAAAACAAAGATCAGTGTGCAATGAATGTTGACTTCAAAGGCAAAAGGGGAGGTGGAGTCAAAAGCTTGAAACATAAGCAGAACCAGACTATCAACAAATTATTAATTTAAACCACTGTGATGTTCTATCCATTTCAGTTTGCTGCATTCAGGGCTGACTTAATCTGTTAAACCTGTACCTATGCTCTGTATCCAAAGGCCCTTGAACTGTCAGTCAACATAGAACTACATCTGACACAACTTAAAACTATTTAAAAGCGGCTTCCAAGGCAACTGCCTCATTCAAGTAATTGCTGTAACTCCTCCTGCTAACTTGAATGCTTTCCACAGGATATATGCATACTATATATTCTATGTACACATCATGCCAGTGCAGCAAATTCTAATCCATGGTTGTGGTGACTTGGGGAAACTGTCCCTCATCCCCAAGATTTACCCCATGAAGACAATAGGACCTCACTACAGTGTACAGAAGTTCATTCATGACTTCATGAGAATCTGAGTGCCAATATTTGTCTGGTATTCTAACCACTTTTCCTCTTTTTCACTCCTAAGAGGAAACTTTGCTCACACTCTTGATGTTATCTTGGATCCCACAGTAGGAGTTTCATTAACTCTTAATTATTAACCAAAACCTGATCATAACATTTCATTTATCCTTGAAATGCCTTGTGGCTCAGTATGGAATTACAGGTCTCCCTGGCAACATCAGCACCACTACTGTCACGGAACAAAACATGAGCCAGTCCCAGCTGTGGAACAGCCAACTCTGGTCTCTCAAAATCCTGCTAGTCAGAGGCACCCTAAGGCAAAAAATCCTCAGTCAGTGGCTTCCTCCTTTCTTGCATAGCTTTGGAGTACCTCAGGTCAGGAACTTCTAATTAATTTATTTTCCTTCTCAAATTCTCCCTCTCAAACTCAGCGTACTGAAGAGTAAAGCTGGCCAGCTGCAGTAGTCTGCAGAAGCATCATCAGCTGGGGGTGAATTAGCTGCTCTTCTGAGAAGCAAGCTGCTTCTGAAGTCAGAGAGCCAGGGTCTAGGCAGCAAGCAAGGATTTAGCATTGGTGGTGAAGGAAGGAAAGCCACGTTCCCCAAAAGATGAAAGACACACAACAAACAGGAAGGAAACAAAAAGCCACAGTAACCTCTCCTGCACTGGGCAGACCCATACTGTCCTGCTCTGTCCTGCTCTTCCAAGAGAAGTGTGCTCAAACTCCTGGAAAGGGAAGACAAAACCTTATCAGCTCACTGATTATTTTCTCATGCTCTTCAACCATGCGAGTGCCAAGGATATTGCTAGGAGACAGCCTGAAGCAACTGCAAGGTGCAAGGAGTAAGGGTGGTGCAGTAGGGGATTTGACTTGCACTCTTTTCCTTCTTCCAGTTATGAATTAAGGCCAAGGAAGTGAGAGACACATCTTAGAAATGTGTATTCATCTGCATAAATGGTAGCAGCAGAAGGATTATGGTTCTTGGAGCACTGGACCACTTTTCTACAAATTACTGGAGAGGTGTTCAGTCCACCTTGCACAAAAGGGGGGACAGTATCTTTGCTTTGGTCAAAGGAGGACGGGAAGAACAGTGAGTCACTTCCCTGAACATCCCAGACGTTTGTACATTAATGCAAGAAACACAGGAAATAAATGAGAAATGGTAGGAATCTTAAATACAATAGCCCTGTTACAACTCAATTAGCACAACTGAGAGTTACCGTGTTACCAGAATGTTAACATACAGGTAATGGTAAGTAAGGAAATGCACCACAGCGGAGTCACAGGGACACTAAGCAGGCAAGATCATGCAGACAGGACTTTTTGAGAGCAGCTAACAGAATCAGCCAAAGCTCCACATTTGGAAGTAACAGCGACTTTGCCATCTGCACATATAACAGGCAAAAAAGATAGAGAACAGATTGTCCGGCTAACTCTTGGAATGCGTTGGTGATGTGTTTATTAAGAATATAGCTAGAAGGGAGCTCATTCTCTATTTGATTCCAAGCAATAGAGAGAAACCAGTTGAGAATGTAGAGGGGAAAGGGGGCTGAGACTATGAAATAAGTGTTCCTGGTTTTCATGAAGGAAGGGAAGAACAGTAAAATAAAGATAATTAACTCTGCTTTTCTGAAGTTCAATAAACTCAGAGGTCCTATGGAAAATACGCCCAAAGGCAAAAGGAATCTCAGAAAATTGCTCCTTCCTCAGAGAAACAGTATGAATGGCAGTTGCAAGGTAACCCAAAGTGGAGAAAGATCGGGAGATGCATGTAACAAGAAGTCAACTTGTCTCAGTTACAGGCAATTCAGCATAAACAAGAAGATGTTTAGTCAAATAACAAAGGACAGAATATTCTGCACCCAGGATAACCAACAGCACAAAACGTAAGAAGACAAAAAATTGATCACTTTGATCATTTTGCAGAAGACAATGTGAGAGATGCACTAAACGAGGAACTAAAGATGGGTCAACATTACACTGCTGGAGAAAAAAGGTATTGGGATATAAACACAAATGCATCGTCTGTAAAGTATTTGAAGTATTTGAAGGAATCCCCTACAGTACATGTTACTGGTAAAACCTGTGCTGCAGTGTGGCTTTCAGTTTGGGAACTGTACTTCAAGAAAGATGTGAACTAATCAGGAAGACAACAAAGATGTATGAGGAGAATGATCAAGAACTACAAAACATACCCACGATTAATGAATTCGCAATCAACAATGAAGAAATTCGAATTGTTTAGTCTAAAAAAAGAACTAGGGGAGAAGGTGACTGTCTTCCAGGACTCATCCCATAAAAGTAGATGCAAAGATGAAGGGAATAATTTGTCCCTCATGTCCACTGTTGGCAGGACATAAAGTAGTGAACTTAAATTGCAGCAAGGGAGATTTAGACATGACGCTAGGAAAATTTTGCTGATTGTGAGCAATCCCTTACAGTGCTCAGCTCTCTTTAGGGAGGGTAGGAGATCTCCATCATGTCGACTGCTTCTTTCAAGGTTGCCTCTCTTTCTGAGCACTACCTACTCTGCCTGCTGCTCTCACTTGGCACTCCAAAGGCTTCTAGCATCTGAAGGTGTTCTTAGCATTGCTCTTTCACTGACGATGACAGATTGCTTCAATTTCTTCTAACCCTATCTCTTTCAGAAACCAGACTCACTCATTCTTGTCCAGACAAAACTCAGCTTGACACCAGCTTCATCATCCAGGTTTCTTTGCTAAGGCAGTAGAGAAAGCAGCAATAATCACTTCGCAACATTGCTCCATCGTTGATCAAGCAACATCTCAGGAGGGCTTCCAGTTCAGCAGCTTGAATCCAAAGAACAAGTTTTACATACATGTTATCATTTCTTGCATATTGTATCATGTATTCTCCCACTGATCATCTACTATCATCTTTCTAGCATGAACTTCCTAGTTAGTTAGTTTATCCATACGTTAAGCACAGACAAATTCCAGTCAGTGCTACAAATTCAGCTGATGCTATATAACTTCAAAAGCTGTATCTAGATTCCCATGGATAACTATTTTTAACATCACCGACTGCACTTCATGCCATTCAGATCCAACGCGGTCATAGCAGGGTCTACCCAGATAGATAGCTTATAGGAGGGACCCGTCCTGGGTATAAATCAGGGCTGTACATAAGAAAAAAATGTTGTCCATGTTTTGACCTTTGCTCAGCATGTTGCAGAACTTGGAAGGTGCAGATGGCATGAGGCAAGAAATTCCAGGAACGGAAAGGACCGTCTCATAGCTAAGTGCTGTCCTGGGAATCCAGTCTTGCCTTTGCCAAAAAATTATAATGAAATAATGAGCTGATCACTTAAACTTTTCGTAAGTTGTGGTTAGCTGTTTGCTTCTCACGTTCTGAGTGCTTGACTTGAAATCTTGGTGCCAAATTTGCAAAAGGGCAGACTCACAGCTGCAACTAAACTGAATGGGAAACATACACTGAAGGTTGCAAGTGCTACTATACTGGTAAGTACCCATAAGAGACTGTGTACCTTAAATGGACCCCCACAATTTGCAGGTTCTCCACCTGAATAATTTTGTGCCTCACCTTGTAATCTACAGGGTGGACTTGACTGTTTTTTGAAAATTCGTAAGTGTCTGTGAAGCATTTAGATGCCACAGAAAGGGCATTAGGAAGTCAGTAACTGCATTTAAAGCAGGGGCTGAAGTGTGCAGTAGAGCAGGCATAGCGCCATACATTGAACTGTGGGGAGAGATCGATATATTGAGTAACTGCTCATTCAGGGTCCGTCTCACATTGTGCACACTGCTCACAGGAACGGGTCCTGTGGAAAAAAAAAGTGATCATTTGATAAAGTATTAGTTGGCAGGAAAAGACCAGCAGTGCAGACATCTGCAGCCAAAGCAAGCAATTGCGTTCATCAGCAGTGGTTTGGTTTTGGCATCTTTCTCTACAGTGACAAATTACAAAGAGCATTTACCAAGGAATGCAGCCACAGGGCAGCTGATTATACCCTCACCCAAAGCATCAGTGACACAGTACCATCAGTAACAACAAACTGCACACATATTAAAACCATTTTAAGGACCCATAACTAAAGGTTAATCCAAATGACATTTGATTTACAAGGAGACAATATTTCTTCTGCAACATGCCTTGGTGATCAGAGTCAGAGATTTTCCCTGTGCATGGGCACAAGTTAACTGCATAAAGGTCACACAGGCAAAACGGTTAATTTTGTGTGCTTAAATTTGAGATCTTAATTGTATCTCCCAGCGTCAGTTTGTCTTCCCCTAAATGTAATGGCCATGGGCTGCCCAGCATTGTCAGCCCACTGACTTTACAGGCAGGTAGTTTGGTAAGATTTAACCTCCTGGCACAGATCACCATCAACCTTGTCTTCATTTCTTGAGGTGCCGGGTTGTCCCACAAACAGACTTCTGTCCCCAGGCCTCCCCACACTAACCTGGGAGTCTAATGTCAGGTCTTTTCCTCGTGTCTCTTCAAAGGCCCATGCTGTACACGTATTTTCTGCCACCTGCTCCAGGGAGGGCCTATTTCACACCTCTGTCAAAGTAATAGTTCGGATGCAACTATTTCTCCTCATCAAACTCGCCAGGCTTCCCAGAAGCATAGGTGGCCCTGCGCCCCTTAGCTTTCCTCAGCTACAGCTGATAGGGAATTTGCTTCACCACAGAAAAGGCAGAGATCCCACGGCAGTTAGTCACTGCGGTCACGTGGCAGTCCCCAGCACAGCTGCCCCACAGCAGTGTCCTCCTCTCCTGCTAGCAGCAAACAGAATCCTCTACCCTTGCCTCCCTTTCAATGCCCTCCTGCCAGAACACTGGGCTTTCCTCATCTCTGCATGAGGACCTGGTGACTCAAGGATGAGCAGAAAAAGAGTGTTGCTGTCATTGCTGTGCTCCCACACCGCCCATTTCACGCAAGGAAGCACAGCTCTCGCTCTGCCATCACTGACTATAGAAATCCAATTATTGCGCCTTGTGTATCAACTCCAATCTGTTCTGTGAGGGGCTGTAGGATGTTGTACAATGAGCAATGGGTATGTATGTATGGTGAATACCCTTCTATGAAATTTTAAAGTAGGTAGTGGTAAAAGCTCAGATAGTAAGAAAGAAAACAGACAAAGAATAAAATTAAAGAGCTAGTAATCGTCCATATCTATGTATTTGCAGAATCTCACCATTCATTACTGATAAAAATAAAGCCTGCTCAGCATAAGCATCAATCTTCAATCTATTTTTTCAGCCCTTGAGGATATAGTTATTGTGAATCAGCTGTCAATAAACAGACAATATTTAAAAGTATTCTAAGCTTTTCTTTAGCTTTGATTTACTGTCCTGAGCACCATAAAATTGAAACTGAAATACAGACACTGGAAAAAGTCACAATAAATTGGACTTTAAGGACTTGATCTGTAATGCTAGGAAGTCACACTTCAGATGGTCATGAATAAAAAGCTGTTGCTTACAGCAGAACAGACTTGCATTCTCTAAGTAACACAGCCAACAATATTTTTGCGAGTATTACGCACTCAGGGCTAACCTCTGCAACTTTTCAGCTCTCACTGAAAAGTATGCTCATCCAGTTGTCTCAGCGGTTTGCAGGAGGCTTTCTGTACCTTGCACAATCATACCTTCCAGTTGTTTTGTAAGTTCTCTAGAGCGTGTACTGTAATCTGAGTTTGGCCTGCCATCCAGCACCGTGGGACCCCAGGTTTGATTAGGGCCTCCACACAACATAGCAATACAAATACATCATTAATAATGACAATCAGTAGACACGCACATTAGGAATGAAAAGAGAATTAAACATCCAAAAGTCTAAGAAATGTACCATGGACAGAAAAGGAATCGATGGAAGTAAACTATTTTTTTGCCAGCCGTGTTTCCTCTTTAATAAACCCTGATAAATATCCAGGGAGTATTTCAAAGCTTGAGCTTCCCAGTGCAAATGAAGGGTAAATGAACCGCCATAGACATTGGGGTTGGTTTTGTTTTTAATAAGTAGTGGCACATAATCAATTTTTCCTACTAGCACTCTTGATTTTGGAGATAAAATGCAACGTGTATGCACAGTGATTATCATCAGTAAGTATTTCACTGAAGTCCCTGCAAAAAAAATGAATAAAGCATTACATCATTCTGTATAAGCAGAGGTACTGAGAACTGTTGCGTGGCTCAGACAGTATCTAAATCTGGGCTTTGTTTGTTTAAAGAGAAGATGTCATTTTACAATATTCAAGGCATATGTGAGATTTTTCTCATCAGGACATGAAGAAATTATATTAAATCAATGAATCCAAACATACCTCTATCATGCTGTAAACAGAAGATCAATTTATTTCCAAGAGCAGCGTGTGAAGAATATAATTATATGATCAGGGAGGTGATGTGTGCGCAATATGCACATGCTCCGGGGGTGTTTGTCAGATGGTGTGAAACTCTTACCCTCTCATCTCAGAAAACATATTTACCTGCACATAAAACCAATTAACTTCCATTTCCCACTCTGCAGCAAGGTTTGTATCTCAGTGTTTTACAGCCTGTCTCCTGCACCAAGATCCCATGTGGCAGAGGGAGCTGGTCAGCTTCCTTTTGGCCCGCTTCATAGCTGCCTACCACACGAGACCACACCAGTCCTCAGAGACGAAGAGACTGCACTGCAGGCAAGGGGTGACCTCTGTGCTTTAAAAAGTCTGAAGCAAAAGCACATGGTGGCCTTCCTCACTTCCAACCTGCCAGATGTCTCCCCAAGTTGTTACCCAACACACCATTTGTCTCTGAGACATAAGTGAGAAGGTTTAGTTTAGCTACCAGAAGGATGACTATTGCAGAACAAGATCTTGGCACTTCGATCTAACCAACCATTTTGACTACACTCTGTTTTATGATATTAGAATATTTAAAAATGCCAACAAAGCAAACATTCAGCCTGCAAGACTTCTTTTCCTTCACTTCTTCTCATTTTCACTACTTATAAGATTATGAGCCAGGCTTGTCAGAGGGAAGAATGGATTTCTTATCTACCTACAGAATTTAGGCAACAAATCCATAACTAATTCACATCACCTGAAAACCAAGCTGTCATTCTATTTCCCTTCAGTCTAAAAGCTCTGTGACCTGTATCTTACTTACTTAACATCAGCTAGTTCTTATTTCTATGCTGATCTCAGCAAAGCACTGTGAAAATTGTTACAAAGATATTATAAATCATGGATGATATACAGAAGCATGCGTTGTCTCACGTGGTTGATTTAAGTACCTTGCCTGCAATCATTTCTTGTAACATATATTTGGTAGCAATTCCACGAGCACTAAAACTACTGCAGTTTAGTTTCCTATAGATCTGTGTCTCTTGGTTGCTTGACTTTGATGGCTAAAACAAATGAAGCCTTTTCAATAGTTGCAGCATTTGTAAGGACCCAAATGAGAAACTGATCAACGAGTACAACAATTTTTAGTGCAGGGGTAGCAGACCTAAAACCATATATGAACAGACAAGCAATATGATCACGTATGCCACATTTCTACAGAAAACCAGTGCAAAATAGAACTAAGCTGAACATCAAGTTATGTGATATTCAATGAATGTGGTACCTAGTACCAGGGCATGGGAAAGTGGGTTCGGGCAGGCTCAAGAAGAGTCAGAAATAGGAGATGAGAAGGCTTTAGCAGGCAATAGTTGGGAGACAGCGTTAGAGAGCTAGTCAGTTTGATTAGCTCGCTGGACAACAACAGCAGCTACCACAGACATAATATTTACAGAATACAGTCTCTTTCGAACAGATACAAGCAGAACCTTGGGAGTGTGAACTTTATCTATCAAATTGCAATTATAAAAATTCCCTAATCTCCCTCTGATATGGTGAGGATATGGAAGTCAAGAGCTGTGATTCTCTCGGACGCTACAATGCTGGAGACCATATACATCACTAAGATGGTTAAACAACCAAGAAGAACAAGTTACGGTCCATCAGCCCAACTAACTGTTTCTTCATCACTTTTTAGGCTGAAATCAGTTAGAGAGCAGTCTACAGCACCGGCAGACGTATCAAAAGTTGTTTTCTTCTTAGCTCCTTGTTAAGTTGCTCAGCAGTCTGGAATGTCATGCCAAGTGGTAGTTAGGGAGGTCTGCTGCATTTGGGAAAGCTAATAACAGAGATGGCTGGAAGACAGTGATGCCAAGCAGGAGGAAGGTTCCCCTCCAAAAATGGAATGTCAGCAAAGGCAGGAGGGCATATAATCGGTCAGAGATCACCCTTATCAACCAAGAATGATCACAGATGTGGCCTTCAGCTTGCTGAATATTTTCCACCAGAATAAACCAGATTTTTGGCCTGTGTATGAAGCTGTTCTCTCAGACCTTCTCATATACAGATATATTGTGCTTAGTTCTTCTAGACAGCACAAATAGTTTGGATTACTTAAGTGTTTTATTGTTCTAATAAATCTTTGAGATGTATTTCTGGTCATTTTCTCTGATTTAGAAAACAGTGATTTTACAGGCCTAGTGGCTGATACGTATTGATCCTGAATACACGCCTTTCTACACGCACCTTTCTTTGAAGAAAATGTAGCATGAGTGGTACCAGCAATGGTGGAAAAAGCTACAAGCCTTATTACTGACACCTACTTTCACCCAGATGTGTGAAATACTAATTTACGATGCTGAGAGGTATCAGAAAGGGGGAAGTGGAACAGGTTTATTTCCAGGTGAACATTGTACATTTTATTATGAAAAATAAAGCTGGAATCTGACTGTGGCCTGCCTGTAACAAGCTCATAGCGGCTTGGAAAAAAACAAGAAGCTAAGCTTATACTTGATACAAGCAGCTTAAGGAAGTCTCAAAGACAAAGAACGCGTGCTGACAAGAGGTGAGTCCACTTCCACAGCAGACACTAGTGTACCTGGGTACAACGAAGGTATGAAACCCGTCACACAACACAAGCAACATCTGCACACGCACGAAGGAGGCTGCTGGCAGGGGTGAACCCGCAGCGTGGTCTCCCCAGCCTCGGCTCTCCCTCACAGCGCCATGCTGGGCCCCATCCTGCCCACCCTCTATTTTGCTGTCTGGCAGGCGAGGCCCCCGAGCCCGGGCTGACCGGAACCCGCAAGCACTCCCACAATAACGCCTTCTGGGGGGTTTCCGCGGGCCTTTGCCCCCCAGACGTGACCCCCCCTTCGGCACCGCGTGCCGTCAGGCGTCACCGCCCCCTCCCGCCCGCGCATGCCACGGCTGTGACGGGAGGAAGCGGGGCGACACCCCCACCGCTCGGGCCCGCCGCCAGGACGGACGCCCCTCAAGCGCTGCCCTCCCCCGCCCCACCTCCCGCCCCGCCCCCTCCCCGCGGACCATGTGGCCCGGGCTCTGCAG
>VXAL01007444.1:227215-251192 GCA_013399475.1 Chauna torquata | reverse complement strand
GGCTGCCTCGCCGTTCCGTGCGGGCCTCCGCCGCTCCACGGGCCTCCCGCCGCGAGGAGGGGGGAGCGGCCCTTCTCTTCACGCAGCGGGCGGGCCCTGCCCGCGGGCATCCCCGGTCCGCAGCACGGGGAGCGGCTTCGCCGCCTGCCCTCCCCCGGTGCCGGGGTCCTGCCGGAACGCCCCCTCCCCTGAGGAGCGCTTCCCACCCGCCGGGGCGGCCCCGGCGCCGTGCGGACCCCGCTGCCTTCGCCCGGGCACGGCGGGGCGGGGAGCGTCGGAGCCTCCTCAGGCGGGAGCCTGTGCGAGGCGGGTGTTCTCCCCCGGTGCCTGGCCGGTGCAGGAGTTTCCACGCACGCTGGCTGTGGCTGCAGGGCTGCCGTGTGCGCAGCCGGCAGTGCTGCACGGGCGGCCTGGAGGAGCGTCTGGCGCTGGCTGCCGCCCGGGGACAGGGGATGTCGTCTTGCTCCTGTCCCTGTAGGTATCTCTGTGTCGTTCCTGAAGAAACTTGGAGAGATTTGTAGGTGATGTGCGTGCTTGTGCCTCTGGAATATTCCTGCTGCCAGTGGGATAGCGTTTTACTGTTGGTCCGTGCCTCTGCTTGCTCTCTGACATCTCCTTAGAGGCCATCGGGTGAAAGATGACACACGAGTAAAGTGCTAACATAAAATATAGTAGTGAGGTAATAAAATACTTGTTGAGACCGTGGTCTGTGCACTTGCTTTATTTGTGTGAGAATTTATTCTACAGAACACAGCATCGCTTGAGGTTTTGCTCCTAACCAGTGTAACATAATACACAAATCCGAAGTGTTTGGCAGATATACTACTGAGATGCGGTCACCTCAGGTTTTACCACATATTGCGTGCTCTGTTTTCATTTAGAATGGAGAAAATAAAAATAGAAACTTAAATATAAAAAATTTTAGTGCTCATAACTTTTTTGAGACACTGAGAAACTTGATGACTTAAAGCTTTACCATCTTTTTCTGAAAGATATTAGGGAAGAGGATTATTCTTCTGAGATTCTTCTTTATTGCTTTAAATGTAAACCTTGGACCACTTTCTCCCTTGCCCTGCGTTAGTGTGCTCCTTTGTGAGAGGAAGGGAATTTCTTTTTAGATCCAGTGAGTTTAGATCCCTCTATATTTGGGCCTATTGACTTATAAAGCTATGTAAATATTTCTTTATCTTTTCTCCCCTCCTCCCCTTGTTGACTAAGAGTCCAGTGCCAATATAACAAAATTAATTCTGTAGAGATTATTTTTGAGGATGTGGAACAAGTGTCTTTTATTTAGCAGCGTACAGTATCTGTGAACTGTATGGTTTAAAAGGCAAGGTCTGAGTACTTGTTTTGTAGAATACTTGGGTGAAGATGATGTGTTGTAAAGGTATGGCTTGTGATGTTCTCTCCATTCACAGAATAATTTAGTTCTAACTTGTCTTAGTTGATGGACCATAGTGCAACTGATCCATTTAAGAACTTGGTACTTTGCTGCACCAAATAACATATAAATGTTAGTATCAGCTCATGCTTATATGTAAACGCCTGAGTATGGTCTTAGTGCATAAGGCTTGTGTCTTCAGTCACAACGTTAAGCTGCCAGTTGCTGTCTGTTTTTATTCAGATTAGTTAGACTTGCGTAGCTGAACAGCTACTGCTTACAGGTAATCCTGGAAATAGAGGTAAACATCTCGCATGGAACGTACAGTCAGTGTTTGTTTCTGTCCATTGGGCATGGCGGGGCAGAAGGCATTGAATCCTTCGTGTTTTGGCTTAGCTGTACTAAGCATTGTTTTACTTGCTTTCAAACTTTAGCCAGTGTATAAATGGGTTTGACTCTCTAATCTAATTTTGCGTGTTTAAACATACAAGGAGCACCGACATGAGTCATCTTGGATTGTTTTTTGTGGCATTATTGTAATTGCTGACTTCTTAAAATCCTTGTCTCCTAATAATGTGAGTGAGTTTTCTTCATATTTCCAGATTCCCTTGCTGAGTCATAGATACAGTAGTGTTGTAATGCTCATAGCTGGCATTGACTGATTTGCAAAGAGTCATACATGAAAGAACAGAATTATTTTTATAAGCGCTCCTGGAAGACTTGCATGGACTTGTCATTGATTTTTTTTCTGTTTTTTCAGCTTGTCTGAGAAGCTCAAAACTTTGTATTGTGAAGGTATGTTGCTCATTCTTAAACTGTAATAGAAAATGCTGTCTTTACAGCTAGCTGTTCAAATTTAATTCAGTGGGGCTGTCGGAGCTTGATGAATAGACTAACAAAATATTGAGTCTTTGCTTTGAAAGAGGCTTTTCAAGTTGCTGCATACACGATGTCAGGTTTATACCTGTCACTGATGGTAATTAACCTAGAGGCTTGGACAACATCTTCCTCTGTCCTGCTTTGCAAGCTGCTTTAATGCCCTGGTAGCTTGTGGTCCTGCATGTGACCATAGGGGGACGCGTGACACTAGCCCTGCTGCCACGCTAGTCTGGTCTTGATATACCAGACCGCATGCAAGAAAAGGTGAACGTGTTCGGATGTCTTGGCCCCACAGTGATGACTGAGGTACTTGTGGCTCCCTTCCAGAGTCAAAAAGGAAGATGCATTGAAACATCCTATGGACGTCCCACATGGAGTGCATGTGGTTCACATTAATCCAGCAAAAGCTGTATATAAATGAAAGGTCAAATTCTTCTTAAGAGCACTGTTATTTCTTCTTCATACTGTTAATAAGAATCTGACTGCTCTCATGGCAAATCCTGATTGAAAACTGCTAGCTTCAGTCTAAAGTTTAATTTTTCTTTTTGTGTTTCTGTACACATTTACATTAATTTTGATATCTGTTACTAGATCAATGGCTTGTACCACCTTCTGAAACAACAGGTCTGGAAAACCAGATGTACAAACTTTATTAGTGCATGCAGTGGAGACTGGGAACCCTAGCTCAGATCTGGGTGTTAGATGAGCTTTTAGTGAGTCATATAATTACTGTATCTCAGTTTCATTACCCAGGTTCTTTCAAGAATGAGGCTTGTCAATGTATCTTTAAATCTTTGGACAGAAGCTGCTATGAATTTTTAGAATATTGTTTCCTTTGTTGGCTTACCAATATGCCTGAACTATTGTATGACTGGGCTGTAGATGCAAAGTTTGATGCTGGTCTTGCTTTTTGTGCCTATCCTGTCTGTCCTGCATGTCTCCCAAGCAGGATGCCAACTGTAATGATGCCTGCTGCCATGAAGAGATCTGCAGTCTTTGTGTGTTTTATGTGGAGAATCCCAAAACTTTGTGTTGGGGAGAGTAGAAATGGACAAGAGGAAAAAGTGGGTAGGAAGGAGTTAAATATTAATGGTGGTGTATACAACACATTTCATACCTTGCTGCCTGAAATTCCATGCAGCTTTAACATCTCCTTTACATCATAATGTTATTTGCTGTCTTTTTGTTTTTTGTTTGTTTCCAATGTCGACACAAGGAGGTAGGTCAGAGATTCACTTGGAACTAAGGGGATCTGAATTTGCTCATTTCTTTGCCCTTGTGACTAGGGCAGAACATCATCTTGCTTTATCAGGATACTTCTGAGGTTCTGGATAGATATTTAGTGGCAGAATTAGGTCAAACACTTGTTGTCCACAGCTGCTTTTTCCTGCTTCCCACAGAATCTCCTCAGCTGTGTTGGTAAAGCTGTTTATATCACTTCATTCTGAACCATTGCAGGAAACTGATCTGTCTGAAAAATAAACCACTAAAACACAAAATGACTTTAGATAAGGTCCTGGATCTGGGTCATCACATTACTATGGAAAGCTTGCTTGCTGGCACAGTGTAGAGGCAAGGCCGTGTAGGTGAAAGGGATCTGGGGGTGGGACTGTGTTGCCCAAAGTGTGTTGCATTGAAGTACATACGTAACTATATACTTAAATTTAAATCTGATTGATTTGATTACTCCACTGGGGGCAAGTGTTGTATGAAATTACATCAAACACTACTGACTGTGTACTTCAAGAACTTACAGAACTTGTGGGCTTTCAGCTTGCTGGGGATTTTCTGATGTCCGTTGGTTTAAATTTCTCTAAATGGAAAATAGGAATTATCATGTTTTACCAGAGTTGTAAAATATCCAAAAATATTTTAACAGCAGTGAAAACTGATTAAGAAGAAACAACTCTCATAAGGTGTGTGTGGAGGGGGGAGTGGGATGGGTAACGTTAGAGGGTAACATCTTCCTAAATCAGTTTCTAAGTCTGGAGGTCTTGCTTTATTTTTCAAACTTGACATTCTAACACTAGCTGTTATCCTGTCGTGTGATTGTTTTATAAGTCCTGTTTGATCTTTGTGCTCAAACCTTGTCTGAATTCTCACTGTGTATTCTGTATGGTGCTGAAACTTCACTGTATGCTCAGTTTTTCCTGTATTTGAAAGACTGGATTTTTTTTCTGTCCTTATTTGCTTTTCTTACCTATCATAGCCTGTTGCCAGCCCACTATAATATAAAGGGAAGAATTTTAATTTTTTTAATCTCTTCAAGAATCTCGTTCTAATGCTGCTGTTAGTGCTATTCCCCATCTTCTTAAAGAGCCTTTTTATTTCTACTGTCCTCTTTGATGTGGGATTATTTCAGTATACTAACTTGGGGCTTTTAAGATGAATATCCTCTTCCTGTCACTCTGCATCACTTCAAATGTTCAGTGTCTTCCAGTGGGAAGTGCTTTAGACATAGATCAAGCTAGTTAATGGTACTTGAGGTCTCCCTCTAGTTTGGAAGCCTTGCCCAAGATCTGCTTAAAAAAACAGTTTAAAAAAAAAAAAAAAAGGATAATTGTAAAGCCATTTTACACTTCTACTGATGGTAACAATGGCTAAACTCAAAGAATTCGCTTGAAACAGCAATTTAATAAATGACTATTGCTTGAGCTTTTAGTTATGCATTTTATTTTGTGACACTATATTTGCAGAAGCTCTGTGTGATCAGTGGAGCTGCAAAATGTGTGTGCGCACACGTGTTGTTTTTTGGTTTTCTAATATTTCTTTTTAGAACTCAGTTTGGATCAGAGGAGACTGCTTTCTTGTAGTCCAGTGCTGAGACTTGAATCAAAGTTTGGAATACAGAAAGGAAGAATGCTGATGTCTTGTGAAAACATACCTAGTAAAGTTACACCTATTTATATGCAAATTAAAGGGTTTTTTTGAGTGACTGGGTAGACTACTTTGCATTAGTGAGAAAATGGAATGCTGCTTTGCTTATCATCTGTTACCCAGTACTGTAGTGAAGTATGTAAAACAATTCAGTGATGGGTAGGTTATTGCTTTTAAAATAATCAATAAAAATATGAAAAGGAACTCTAGTTACTGATTTCCAGACCCCAAAATTGTAAATGCTGCTTAAGAGCTGAAGGAAAAAGACCTTTAAAATTTAAAAAAAAAAAAAAGAAAAGAAAAAAAAAGAAAAAATTTGATCAGAAACTAATAAGATGATATTTTCTGGGCTTGTGCTGCCTTATTCTTTATACTTTTTCAATTCTCTCTTGCTTTATTTTGTTCTGATGATGACTCTTGGGGAGGCGGGGAGAGAAGTGGTTTCTTGAGTGTTGAAACTGAGGAACCAGGTTTGTTGTGGATTTCATGATTTTTGACTTTGAGAAGGTGCAAGCCCTTTTTGAAGCCTTTCAGCTGCTGTGATAATAATGCTCATCTGTGTAGATTCTGCAGTGTTTAACAGGAGGCTGTGCTGAAGTTCTTTGTACAATTGGAGGCATTTAGAGGATTTATCTCATCTACACGGATGTTTGCTTTCTTAAAATACATAGAAGGCTAACTACTTCTGAAGCTGCTTATGATATTTAACTGAACAACCGTAGCATTTCACCTTGGAGAAGGGAGGGGTATAGACATGTATGTAGTGAAATTTTCTATTTTCCCTTAAAAAAAAAAAAAAAAGCCTAATGAAATATGGGAATGCATTAAAGGCTGATGCCTTGTACCTTGGTCTGTCCTGTAATGGGCTTTTCAATTTCAGTTGTTTGAAGAGGTGAAATTAAACAAGTATAAAATCTCTAGAATGTGGGCAGAGATGATCAAGTTAATAGGCTCATGGATTTCTTTAAAGTCATTCTAGTAGTGAATGCAGCTGAGAGAAACACAATCAAATTACTTATGCTTGCATTTTAAGCTGAAAACTCTTCAGTTTGTAATGAGCTACTTGTAGGAAGTTTTTGAGATGGGTTGTTTGTTGTACTTTAGACACTAATGTGGCAGAAAAATGCTGAGTTAACAAAATGCACACTCAAGACAGGAAGTTTTGTATTATTCAGTGTAGTGATGGCCTTGATACTGAACAAGGAAGAATCTAAGCCATGTCAGTACTCTTCACGTCCTGAGAGGCTATGCTTGTTACTGGTGAACTGGATGTAAGTACAAAGGAATGTATGTAGGAGTATGAGGAGTCGCTGGTCAGTGTTATTGTAAGTCTGTCCCCAGCACTCCCCCCAACCCCAGTGTACTCTCCCTCTCCCTCTCCCTCTCNTTGTTCCACAGCGTGGAACGGGGCGAGGAGCAGGACCCAGCCCTCTCCCTCTCCTCTCCCTCTCCCTCTCCCTCTCCCTCTCCCCATGAGGCCTCAGATTATCAAATCCTAACTTCACCAACTATGTTTTTTAGTCAGTGATATTTTAGAGAACAATTTTCTCTCTTTTCAGAAAACATACATGATTTGTATCAGAAAATACCTACTGCTTCTTGCTTGATCACTAAAATCTCTGTAGGTTTTAGTCCTTTATTCAACTCTGTTGGAAATATGCATTTGGACTTGAAATACCAAAATATCTTTTTAGCATAGTAAGGCTTCATGCAGTATAGGATTATCCCCTCTGTAATAGTGCTTTGTAGTTCTAGACACAAAATTGAAGACTTGGTAACTCTTGGTAAAGTGACTCATATATTTCTGCACTGAATCAAAGCAGCTGCTTCTTTAAGTAATTGCATATAAACAAGTTTTTTGCTGTAACCTGGACTTTTACTCTTTTAAGTTGCTTTTCAGCCTTAATCTACAAGGCTTCTGAAAATACCAGTACTCAGAAGTATAGTCCTAAATGAAACTTTCCAAAAGATCTGTCCATACTACTTGGGTCTTTTCCATTTTAATGCAATTTGTTCTGCCTTGCTGTGTGTTTCTCAAGACACTTTAGTTTCTCTGAGAATATCTAAAGTTATTCAGTTACTGTGTAGTTGCTTACTTCATTATTGGCTCAAAATTTGTCAGTTTGGTGTAATAGGCTTGTACTGATCTAGATGTTTCCTGTCAATCACCTTAGGGGTCTATTTTCCTTTCCCTCCTCCTCTAGTTCTGATCTTTCCTTATTTTTCAACTTATTTTCCTTGAGAACTAATTTAGAAAATGGCACCTTAGTGGCTAGATTTTACCACCTTCTAGACTGAACTGTATTAAGTCCTTGGTGATTCTCAACAGCCTTGAGAATGCTTATTTAAACATCTTGTGAATTTGAGTTTCATCCTTGGTTTAAATTTGGAAGGAAATAGAACTTGCCTTTTTTCCATATATAAGATTAACTCATTTCCTTCAAGTTAAAAATTAACCTTTTGTTTTTGTTCGGTTTGAAAACTGATCCAGGTAAAAACAATTCACAATATGAATGTGGAAGGTGGAAATGGACAGTTGATTAGAATGGTCATCTGGGTACAGAGGGAAGTGACTCCTTTTTTTTTTCCTGGCAATATTGACTTTTTTCCATATACTGGTGGAGTTCTCATGTATTGGAAGAGTTGAAGGTGGTTTGGTAAGCGTGGCATGCACTGGCAAAGGCTCCTCTTCCTGTATTTCTCACTTTGAATGTGAAAGTAGTAGAGCATCAAGGAAAGCTGTGGATGGGGGAAGATGAGGAAACTTTGATATAAAATGAGATTAAGAGTAACAGGTTGTTTTAATGAAATACATCCTCTAATGAGTACAGTCTAACAGTTTTGCTTTCATTCTAAAACTTTTCTGTGTTTTCTTAAGAAAATCTTACGTTTTCTGATGTTCTGGGGCAACTGAAATGTTTAAAGTCTTGTGAAAGGAGAGAGAAGAGTTAAGGCATATCATCAGTCAGCTCAAAGGGCAGATTTACTTTAGCAAATAGTTAAACAAAAACACCCAGCACGCCCTTATAACTGCTGTCTTAATATCTGTACGTATGTCATATATGTGGATATTGCTGAATTCATTAAATAAAATGTGTAAATGATTGGTGCCTCCATTTTTAGGAACTCACATCAACATGTGCATTGCTCCTTTAACTCTTCTGTAAAACCTGCATGTTCATGTTACAGGGGAAAAAAAAAAGAATGCTTTAGAAATGCAGAGAGCTTGTAGGAAATCTGGAAGACATAACTTCCTCTTCTTGCCAAGGGGAAAATGTAAACAAAGATCCAACTTAATTGCAGGCTAACTACTAGGCTGGTTTTCTGACTAAGCCTTTACTTCTTTGATTGCTTTTATCATAGAGAAAGTAATTTTCTGTTCCACTTGAAACTNGGGGAGACATCACATTTTTGAGCATTTAGTTCTGGCTATGGTGGTGTGGAATCTAAGTGTAGGTACTAAAGGGTCGGTGTAACTTTTGAGGGTTTTGGTAGTTTGTGGAATTATCTGAAGTTTGTTTGTGAGGAGAGGCATGGTAATACTATCTTTTCTTACTGTGCATGCTCTTATGTGCATGTACTAAAATGACTGTCTTCAAACAGCTGAAATCTTTGAAGCATATGGCATAGGAAGACTTCTTGGCATCAGATCTTATGATATAAATGTTAGTTGTTGAAGCCAGTGTGGCTTTTAAAATTTTTCCCAATGGTAAAGCCCAACCAAAGGAGAAGTCTTTTAAATATGCAAGCTTTTAAATAACTTTAAAATTTTATATACAGCAATAACTGATTTGTACAAACAGGCATAAGATAATCACATAAGTTGTGTTTTTGTAGTTTAAAAATATTGGGATGGGGGAGGAAAATATCCTGTGGGTTTGACCTGGAATAACAGATTTCCTCAGGGCAGCAGTGGTCCATAACCTGTTGACAAGTTCTCAAACGAGTCAATTGTTGTATGCTGCGTACAGTGACTTTTCCAGTTCAGCTTTGTATTGCTGCCTGCTTTAATGTGAACACTGGAACTGGAAGAGACTGTGATGGGTTGTTAAGGGATGGAGGAAAGTAGCATGCCAAAACCTGAGCCTTGGGATCAGCAAAGGAGTATTCTGCCTGTGTGGCAGGGCCAGGCTAGAGCGACTTGTTGAGGCTGAGCCCGAGGTCAGAGAGAATTAAACAGATGACTGCAAGCATGTAGTTTTGCAAAGCTGTGAGGTAGTGTAATAGCAAGGCTGTTCTCTCTGTGTAGATGGCTGCGGGTTCTTATTCCAGTTGTAGCTGACTGTCAGACCAACCTGCGGAACTCTTTTTCCTCTGTTACCTGTCACCCCCTCCAGTAGTAGCATGATGGATCAGCCATCTGAAATGACTTGTTCTGTGATCATATAATCTGTGTGAGGGGAAGCAGGAAAACCACTTGGCTGGAGCAGAAGAGTGAGGAGTTCCTTGTTACAGCTCCGTGTTAGTTTGACTTCAGTGGTAGCGTTGGATCATCTGGATGTATCTGTCAAGAGCTGACAGGCAGGGAGATGTGCATATACAGTTAGCTTCTCCCATCAGCAGAAGAATTTGCAGGTTTGAAAACACATAGGCTTGTCTTTGCATTCCCCCCAACATGATTAATACCTAGATGCGTGTATTCTGTCACTGCAAATCTTAAATTTTCCATGCCTTCAAAAAAGCAACCCCTGTCCCCCTCAGTGTGGATATTTTCACCAGCAGTGGCTGCCATCTGGAGGGTCATTAATCAAGGCCTAGTTGAGGAGAGGAACAAACTGTACGAGTACAGAATGAAAGAAGTACAGGCCAAAGAAGAAACTGTGGTTCAGCTGGCTGGGTTCTGTGACAGTTTACAAGTGAAACACTTTAACCGTGAATCCTTGGGGTAGTCAGCACTATGTACGTCGCATGATTCTGCTAGGTCTGCCCTTGGTTTGCAGGCAACTTGAGGGGAATCTTTTTCTTACTTCTAATTTCTTAAGAGCTCTGTAGAAAAAATACTGTATTGTAGGAGGGTTCTTGTAGCTGCTTTCCTTAAGATTTAAATTTTAGTGATGACTGAATGGGTACAAGAGGCAATGTTGTACTTTAAGGGTAGAGCTGCTTGCAGCCACACCAGAGGATCTGGTAAAAACAAACATGGTCCTGTCAGGTCCCTGATAATGGGTTATGTGGCTTCACAAGTGTTTGCTGGAATGGAGGGGGGACAGCTCTGCTGTAGGAATGAGTGCATGCGACTGGGAATGTTTATTTTTGAAAGCCATGCCAACTGAGTGTTAGTCAAACTGCACGTCATGTTTGGCTGTGGGTAGCAAGCAGCCTTTTGGCTGCTACTTGCTGTTCTTCCCTCTCTGACGTTCCTTTGGTTGTTCAGTAAACTGGTGTGGGGAACCAGCTACACTGGAGAGAAAACTCCTGCAGAAGAGAGTTCCCTGACTTGGTTGCTGACAAAATGGAGGAGCTTCATGAAGATGGCAGTAGTAGCTGAGGTGAGTGCTGCTGAAGAAATGTGTGTGGAACCATAGCGCCAGTGAACCAACTTTTTTTTTGGTGTACACCAAATTGTACTTTTTGGATCAAGACTGGAGCTTTTTTGGGTCTAAGACTTGCTGTGGCTATTATTGTAGAAACTCTACATGAATGAAATGAAAATGGCAAATCATAAGAGAAGATGGGTGCTGCTTCTTGTTGTATCAAAGTAGATAGATGCAGAGCGTAGTATTTCAGATTGCCGTATTAGTAACTTTAATGTACTCTGAGGAAGTATATTCTTAGAGGAAGTGTAGTGAATGTAAACTGTGCATTGGATTTAAAAGCACTGTTGTGTACAGGAAGCTCCCAGATCCTCATTCAGAGTAAACAGCTTTCTGTGAAGTAATTGGGCCTGGAGAAAAGGGAAAACATCTCCAGTACGAGGAGACTGTAGGGTATATCCCACTGAGATGGTACTTGATGTGGTAAATGCTAAAATCCAGAGACGAATCTTCCATGTGGTTGGGGTTTGTGCCAGGATTTCCCTGTCTTAGTAGACTTGCTAATTTAGAACAGCATCTTGTGTTGTAGTTGGGTCACAGCTCGAGCAAGAGGAGGAGTTCCCTTTATGGATGAAACAAGGATCTTTATGGGGATAACTCAAAGAACACAGAATAGAACCACATGAATTGTGAAAACTGCACAGGTTACCTGCTGTTCCCCACAAAAAGCACCAATCCTGCTGACAGATGGGCTACTTGAATAAAAAAAAAAAAAAGACTTTGAAATACACAGCATAAAGGTTCTTACTTTTGCTCCACTGCTGCCTTTGCTGTGGAGGAGGAAAAGACTCTCTGCCCGAGCAGATGAGGGAGGATACCTTTCATGTGTACTGCTGCACTAAAGGATAGGCAGTATTATGGAGACTGGGGGACAGCAGTCTTCCAAGACTGGTTCAGTCCCAGTATCTGAAGCTGAACTTAGCTGAAACTTACCTAACTGAGTTAGGTTGCTGCCTGGCAAGATAACTGAATGTTGTCCAGAACTTTGATAGAGATAATAAAGCCTGCTCTATTTTTTATTATTATTTAAAAAGTCTGATCCTTTTTTTTGAGGTACTTTCCATGTAATTTGGAGGTTCCTCTTTCTGTCTTAACCTACTGAATGTGTTTATAACATTTATTACACCAAACAGGACATCCTTTTCTTAAAAAAACAAGCAAACAAAAAAAAAAGGTTTTTATTTTCTCAGAGTAAATCTTTTTGAAAAACCTTGACTCCTCAAAATATAACACGATATGTCAAAGTAACTTGCAATTATTCTGGATGGGCTAAAAGAAATTATTCTCGTTTTCCTTGTAAGTAGTCATGTTCACACCTAATTAATCTGTTCAGTGATATTGATTAAAGATTTGGTGGGCAAGCTTTCTCTGATTTTCTTGCAAAGTAAGTTTAATGATGTTTTGTCTGAATCAGATTCATATTCCTTTCAAGTGAATTTCTAAAAGTGGAAAATCATTAAAGAATGCAAGCAGTTATTTGACTTCAGGAGGCAGTGAGTTCTTGCTGATTTTGCTAAAAGAAGTGTTTGAATTCAACTTCTGGAATATTAGTTAAGTCTGTCATGTAAGTGTTATCTGTCAGAATAGACTTCTGGTAAACTGGTGGGTGCTTGCAACCAGCTGGAAGAATCAGTGATATAGAGATCAAGGTTCATATGCCAGTACATAAAAGTGTTTAAGTTGCTTGGGAGGAACCTCCTATTCCGTGGGGCATTGTACCATTGTAATATAGTTGGTCTGTGTGTGTTTTTTTAAATGCTGGAACCTCTTTGTGTTTAGAGGAGTATAAATATGTTGATGTCTGGTGCCTCTTCAGCACTGTTAGTGGTTCAGCCTGTGGCTACCTGCAGATGACATCACTGAGTTGCTTCTGCGATGTGACACGTTCACATCGTGCTCTGAATTGCTTTGCTGATCATAACAAGCCTTTTTTGAATGCTCTTTGCAAAGACAGTACTGAAAAGATGGCTTTTGTCTGTACTTTCTGTGTCTTTTCAACTGCCTGAATGCTTTTCAGTGTTTTCATTTTTTTCTAAGGTGTGCGTATCTTAAAGGCTACATGCATTTATACTTTATTTGAGTCTAGTTCTTTTAACTTTCCCTCTGATTCCCCAGAGGACATGTTGAAAAGTAGTATGTTATAGCAGTTATGTTATATTTTTTTCTAAAGCTCAGCCTTGTGAGTCTCAATAGGTCTAGAAATAAAAGGCCAGGACTGCTGTGGTTTTTTTCCTCCTTCATTTTAAAATAGCTTCTTTTAATGTGCAAGTATAGTACTTTATGAAAAAGAAAGCGCTTTAAAATTCATGGTTAACTTTAAGAAAGTACTTTTTGTGATAGGTGGAACACATGATTCAATGCAAAGAACCATCCAATGCAGTCACTTTCATGAGCTAGTTGTATCTACTCTTTCTTGCCCTTTTGTGTCTCTAACTACTGATGTGGCTTAAGGTCTGGTGTTTTGCTTATTGGATTTTTTTCCCCGTGCAGTAAATAATGAAATAATACTTGTTTTAGACTCAAATCATGAAGAACATTATCCATTCCTCACTTTTTGTACAGTACTAATCCAAACTAGGATCTTCACATATATTAGCTATATCTTGCTATTGTATCATCCATATATTTGAGTAATGATAAAAGTTGGTTGCTTGACTAGGTTTAAAAGAAAAAAATCAAAACAGACTTCTGCATGGATTTGCACGTCAGCCTATAATCAATTGGTGCTTCACAATTTCAGTTGTTTTCCTCAAACAGAGAATTACTTACCAGTTACACAATTTCTTCAAGATGTGTTGTCGCATGTGCGCTCAGTCCTTGAGTGTTTCTGCTCTCGAGATTGGAGACTTCTAGCCTTGGCAAAATCTGTGGGCATGCCAGTACCTCTCTTGAGTGTCTCATGCATGGAATAAGAGGTGGGTGTGGACAGGTAATATTTGGTTCCTCTCAGCTCCTCTTCCTTGGAGCAACCCCAAGCAGGACAGTAGGAAAATGAGGTAGATAGCAAATGTGTGTCTGAACAAACAGCTGGATCTCCAAGCAGAAGTAAGCAGTTTTTTGTTCATTTTTAAGTGCTGGTCCCTGTTGCTAGCTGGTAATTCCAGTAGTGATGCAGTGTAATAACCAGCATGGCCAGGGCTGGTTTTGGAGCCTCCTGAAGTGGATGGGAGCAGAACCATTCTGCTGAATATGGGATTGTCACTGAATTCCCGAGTGTGGCTCAATGCTTGATATCTGTCGCCAGCCAGCCACTCTGTCTAGGCTGGAGGCAGGTTCAGGCCAGTTGATGGGCCAATGGCAAAGGGTCTATTTTCACAAATTCTTTTTCTTGTAGTTACTTATTTGCTCCTATGAACATGAGTTTGTCCTTGCTTTAGTTGAAATACTTCCGTACTGGGATTTGCCCTTTTAGTTGGTGTGTGTGTGGTTGGGTTGTTTGTTTGTGCTTTGTGCAAAAATGTACCTGTTTATTGCTGGATGTTGTCATCTCATCTGGCGTTATGTTGCTGCTTCCCTGCTGCTAAAAAGGAACTGTTGGGGCAAAAGAGCACAGCATTTTTTGGCTAAATAAAAGTGTAAGTAAATGTGAATAAGGCATGCTTGTATTGTCTGGTTTTGGTAGTAAACTTCAAATGTGTGAAGTAAAACATAAAACCTGAAAAATAATATTGGTACAAGTACATATATACGTGATATGACTTCCTACTTTTGTCCTAGGATTATGCTGTGTTGTAATCCTATGGCAACAACTCCAGAAGAAATACAAAAAATTCTTTATTTTTCTGGGGGGTGGGGGGAAGGGAGGGTTGTGTGTCAAATGTTTTTGGGTATAGAATCTGTTGTAATACTCTCCACCTTGCCTGTTAGTCCACTGGGATCTAATTAATACACAGAAAACTTTATGAAAGCTTTGTACTGAGTGATGACTATAAACAAAATGTCACTGTTACCGAAAGTCCACTTTGTACGCGGATTTTTTTTGTTGAACCAAAATTCCCAATCCAGGAATTTTTGGCTGTCAGCTCTCAGATGCCAGTCCTTTTAGGTCCTTAAGATTTTAAGTTCAGTTTCTCAAGCATTGAGAAGACTGAAAAACTTAATTCAAGTACTGAGACTTTTAACTAGATCTGTGGGTTTTTTTTTTCAATTTTATTCTCTTGCTCTAAGTATCAGTTTAATCTGAAAGTCACTTCTGTGCTTTTCGTAGCATTTGAGATAAATGAGATAAATAAGCTTCTAAAGCTTCCTGGCTTCATACAACACAGTTCATATATTATTTACTGCATTGCAGGCTTTTTTTTAACCAAGAACTTTGACATAGTTTAACTTTTTTTCTGTGTACATGTATACGTAAAAACAATGCACATCTGTTTGTGCATCACTGTTCTCAAAGAGAGATCCTGTTTCACTAGGTCAGCAGTCCTTGAATTTAGTTTTCTTTTGGTAATGCTTATGTTCATATGCATATGAACTGTAACAGGCAAGAAAAAGTTCACCTGGTGGTAGTTCTTAAAAATAAATAAAGCAGGATTGTATTCTTAGACTAAAATTTAATTTCAGCTAAGATGGGAAGCTTTTGGTATTCGGTATAACTTCTGCAAGGAAAGATGAAATCTTTCTCTTGTCAGCTACATATCTCGTTATTTGACATTTTTTTGTTTGTTTTTCATTCATTTTCTTCTGTAGCGCTCTTTAGGTGGGAAACAGCAGTCTTGATTTAGCATTTTATGTGCTAATTTAGATGTCTTTACATTCATACAGGGCTCAGCAGGTACATGCAAGACTGACTTCTGTGCAGGTAGGCTAGGTTTAGTGCAGAGGCTAAAGTGGATGCTACCGGGAACAGAAACCCTTCTAAATGCACAAGTGGTAGAAGTATGCTTTGCTGGCAAAAGATGCAGTTCTGGCTCTAGTAGCTTATTTCCTTGATGCTCTTTCTTTTTGTACCTGTGCTAGTGCAGGTATTCGTGTGATGCCATAAGAAACCAATTGGTAACTGATACTGTTTAAAATTAAGCTTTTTGTCTATGTTGGTTTTAACATGAGTCAGTTTTCCTGGCCCATCGAATGTTTGAACCAGAACAAATAAGGTAGGGAAAGTGGATTTGAGGATGAAGAGAAGGCAGGGCTTCCTCCAGAACAGAATCATCACTGCTGCCAGCTTAAATTGCTTGGGTTATGGGTTATACAGTATTATCTTGTAAAATTTAGTAATGTAATAAAAATTCAAAGACTGCATTTGCAGGTGATACATGAGGTTAAGGGCCGTCATGGGACTGAACAATGATCAGCTTTGAGCCATGGGGCACAATACACTTTGTAACTAACTAGAATGTTGGATTCAAGATACAAAATACCTTCAAGATGTCTGTCAACATCCACTTGACCACGCAGTGCATAGTTAACTTTGAAAGGAGGCACAAGAAATTTTGGCATATGTAAATGGATGGAATGGCTGGCCACAGTGCCTGTTCTGCTGAAATTCACTGAGTTCTTCCTTTGCTGAAACCTGGCATGTTTGGTTTTACTTCTTACATTATATACATATTTATATAAATTTATATAGTTTATATACATAAATATATATATACAGCTTTAACATGACACTTTTTACATTGTCCTGTGTTTCACAAAATTACTTAAGTTACGTATTTTAAGTTTAGTGAGTGAATTCGTTCTGCATGGTATTCACTTGGGCTTAATGTGTAAAAATGCTCTTGTGGTAAGCCTTTGAATTATTTTATGTATCAGATATTTTAGGAGCTTAGTTTTCACATTTTTCAGTGAATTGAAATCGTGTTCTGTAAATTCAGGCACTGAATGTCTAATGGTATTGAACTATTCCATACAGTCCTTGATCACATTCCTTGCCCATCTTCTGGGCACACTTCTTGCCAAGTGGAAGAAGATAGAAGGTATTAACTTCAAACCTGAGACTTGGTTGCTTATATTTAATGTTTGCTAGTGGGGAAAAAAAAAAAAACCTTCTTTTATCTTTAGCTCCTAGGCTCTTTCCTATGCCAGGAAGAATTGAAAAGTATTAGTAGACATCTAATGGACAAGTTAGCACATCACAGCTGAACACAGGAGAGGAAAGTGGAGTAGCAATGGCATTATTCCAGGACTCTGTCCAAATGAACTAAGTCCAGTTCTAGCTGAGAAAAGGCAACTTGTTGGGATATCTACCCAGGATGCGGGCCCTTATTTGTGAAACAGTTGAAATTCAAACTGAAAGGCGACTCTTATCACTTGTACTAGATATAACTGATTCCATGTAGAAATGGATGTAAAATCTATATAACATAATCTGTGTACAGATTTGTGGGTACACAAATCAATTGGGGTGTCACTGTTTTAATGACATTCATTTTCTGTGTTTTTCCTTAAGTCTGTGGAGCTTTTCTTGTATGGAGAAGAGGTCTGCATCCATATGGGTATGGTTATCCTAGAATAACTAATTTATTTCTGTATGGAGTGGGGGGAGAGATTGAGTAAGACTGAACTGATCCAACAGCTTGTTTGCTGAGATTTGCTGGTGTGATGTTGCCCATTTTGTGTATGCTCTGGTTCTAATTTCATACTGTGCAGGCTTAACTCACTATGCAAGTGGAAAGGCATTTTATTTTTCTGTTTCCTGACCTGTAGCAAGCTGAATTGGCTTAGAGAAAAGGTCAAGAAAAGCACCAGATTATAAGCAGTTGAGGAGACATTGGCACCTAGCTGGAGAGGGCAGGCACAGCAGCTCCCGCTTCCTGTGTTCGCAAGCCTGCGGACGGACTGCAGTTGGCCTACGTAATACCAGTAAAGCTGCTGTATTGTTGTGATTGTCTTCTGCCTTTTCAGAATTTGGCTAGTGGTAACAGGCTGCAGCTTTGTGAGGCAGACCTGGGCTCTAAGCCCTTCACAGTGGGGATTCGACCCGTACGTAATATCTAGTGTGAGGTGTTGTGGTTCCTTTCTGAAAACACCGGATGACCACAGAAATGCCAGATGGCCTGCTTTTAGGAACCATGTTCTAAGACATCAGATGGCTGGAAAGCATGTGCTGTCTTCATAACACTTCAGTGCCATACCACGCTAGTGTCTCAACTCTTCACGTTGCCATATCTCTAAGCCACGTTTCCCAACCTGTCTCTGCTCTTCTTCATCATGTAAACAGCCCTCGACTCTTGTGACACTTGTTTTTCCCCCCCTTCCCCTATGTCTACAGCAATCTGCAGCCTTTCCTTCCTGGCCTCTCACTTTCTGCTCCCCGGGATCTGTTTTCATACTGCATTTGTGACTAAGAAGCCGCGTGTGCCTCTCTACTTAGGATCATATCTCGCCTCTCCGGCATCACAATAACTCCCACTTCTGAACTCATGCCAGAACTACTGATTATTAAAGCAGGGAAAAGAGACCATGTACAGTGCTGCAACTTCCTTGAAACACGTACTCTTGCGTGGCACTCAGTTGTCCAATTTGGCATGCCAGAGGTGCGCTGAAAAGGAGGACAAAGTTGGTAGCATGCTGTAAGTATAGTTATGCCTGTACCAGCATAGTGGAATTTAGCTACCTGTTCACAATATTAAATCTAAACTGAACCGAGGCTAAAGATTTCTTAGTATAGACTTTACCTTTGTATCGTTTTTTCTAATCTGTTCCTTTTGTGTTTGTGTTCTGGATGGGGTGCACATGTTGAGTTGACCCAAAAGGAGCTCTTCATTGTGATAAAATATTAATACTGCAAAGTGAAAGTTAACACTGCTAATATAAGAAGAAACTAGAAAGTGCTTGTTTTTATGTATGATGCAAATCCTTGTTCAGGTTTCTTCAGAATGGACTTCCTTAAAATGTTTTCAAATGCCTAATAAAAGAGTAGATTACATTTTGAGGTTATTATAACTGTTCGTTTAGGTAATAGTTAAATGCCTTATTTTTAGTATTATAAACCTACTTCTAGGCACTAGTTCCAACGTGGAAAGTTGAACTGAATGAGAAGTACATGACTGGTGTGAAATCAGAATGCAGCTGAAAGCAGTGGTGGTGGTACAACCTTCAACAGATTGGCTTATTCTGCTTTGTCAGTCAGCATAATTGAATTTGGGATGTTTATAACAATGTGTAAATGTATCAGCATGTGCGTTCTTTGTATAGTTAAAGGAGCAGCTCTAGTCTAGTAGAGCTAGAATCCTCCCATCTCCTACTTGAAGACTTCTTATCTAAAAGCTTGATAACCATCCTGTTCTTTGCTGCAGTTTATACTGAATTGTGAATAGCTTGGAAGTTACAGATTTCAGGAAAAAAACTATTTTTGATCTTGGTTTAATCCTTCAAACAGAAAGCTATCTTTTAAAATAAAACCTCAAACATTTTCTAGAAATAGTAGGTGCTGGAGGCTGAGTTTAATCTAAGTCATGTAATACCTACTAAAAACAACTAGTAAAACAAGTACCTTATTGGTGTTTTTGTTTTTCAGAAATGGAGGGACAGAATGCTGGATCTGGGATTGAAGATTTATAAAGAATTATGGGATTATACATTGAAGAGCCAGCAGGCGGAATGCCTGAGTGACTGAAGAAAATGGGTGCTAATGCATCTAACTACCCTCACTCATGTTCCCCAAGGGTAGGGGGAAATTCACAGGCACAGCAGACGTTCATAGGTAACTCTTTTCAGTTATCTTGTTGCTTATATGAATGGCTGGCTGGGTTGTATATGTACTGGATTTGAATTCTTTGCAGTGATATTATGCATAGTTTTTTATTTTCTAGGTCATCAGTTTGAATCTGTTCAAGCTCAGTAGTGCATGAAATTTGGTACTGTTCAATATCTGTTTGGCCTTTGTATGCAGTGAGTTGATCTGCCAGTTGCTAATAAACAGATGCCAGATTGTTTATAAAGTATTATTTGATAATTCAGCCATGCATGCCAGTTTCCTCTGTTTGAGGAGCAGTTGCTATCTGTTAATAGTATGTCTTTTTGCACTCTTCCTAACATTTTCAGTGAAATGGTGATACAGCATAGAACACTCTTTGATCATCAGTATTCATTGTGGTATTGGCATTGTGTCTAGTAGGAGAGTGAATTACTTCCTGATGCCAGAATGGGTGTCTCTAGTAATAAGCCTGTTCAACAACAAGCAGTCCTGAAGACGATAACTATTTCTGCCCTTATCCAGTTTCTGCAAATTGGGATGGGGAGAGGGGGGTTACTTATTGTCCTAACAGTATTATTTACAAGAAGGGACCTTGCTTAACTAGAAACTTGAGCAGATGTGCTCTTAAATTACTTTCTCATCCCAGTCATAACTGGGGCAGGTACCAACTTTATATGCTTTTCAGTATAGCACAAAAAGACCTCACTGTAGATCTAAGTACTGTCACACTATAAATAATAAATAGTTGTGATGAATCTAAAAGAAGGCACTACTTCAGAAGATAATGTAGCTTAAAACTGACAGCCTGAAGAACGATCTTAGCAGTAAATAACATGAATACTTCATAAACACTTTTCTCCTTTATGCCTTGACTTGCAATAGTGAATAAGTAGTTAATGATATGCAGTGTTACTTCTATTCTTAATCACCAATGAAAGCACAGTGAAATCTTTAGCAGAGGAAAAACTGCCTTGCTTTGTAATATTTTTGGTTTTTATCTCAGCTTTTGTGACACTCCTAACTTCTGGAGATCTGAGTAGAGGACAGCACACAAGCTATTATATGTGAAGATTTCTGCTCTGGATTAAAAATGGTGTGTGCTGTAGCATGTCAAGGAGGAACTTTTAGTACTAACATCTAGCGTATCCATGCTGTACAGTCCTCCTTAAGGCTTTATGTATTTTCAGCATATCATAACTAAGAGTAGTAAAAGATTTGTCCCAATTCATAAGTACATACTTTCTAAAATCACAGCCAAAACTTTTTCATTGCACATCTTGGTGGTTTTTTTAATCTAACTTTATATCGAATGAAGAGAAACCCTTGCAGATCTGCATGCCCAAACAACTCTTGAGGATCTTAGAGTGGGAAGTTCCAAAGGCTTCATTAAATTCCCTGGGAACCTTGTCCTTTGCATGTGGAAGGTTTTGGTGATGCTTTTCAGTATTAAACCCAAAATAGAAACCTATGATTTAGTATGTCACAAACTTAGGGATTCCCCATTACCTAATGAAAACTAGAGTTGAGACTTTTTTTGAGGAAGATCTGAAAGCGTGTGGTTATCTCATCTTAGGCAAGGAAAATGAATGTTCTGATTTATTTAAAAAAAAGGCAAAATAATTATTGACTGAAATCTTCTGATACTATGGTGGCACTTGTACGTGTGTGCTAGTAGCGTAACTGTGCTAGCTATAACAGTGGTGTATATCCCTTCTTTCTACTTTGTGGTGGTTGGCTTTTTCTTGACCCTTGTTTGGATGGCTGGTTTGTTGTAGCTGTCTCAGTAGAGAATAGATGTGTCCTAAAATTGATAGCTAGGATTCTAAACACTTGTCAGAGTAATCATGTTTTTGTTATACATGAACTCTTACAGATTTTCATTATGTAGAAGGCATTAGGTCTGGATTTTGCTGTCCAAAAGCAGAACTGGACTGGAACTGTAAGAGCTGTATAATGTCTATTAGTTGCCTTCTTTCTGGAAACTAGATTCAGACCTGTGGGTTTGTTGTAGACATGCTGCTTTACCATTAAAGTTGCACCATGCTACGATATAAATGTAAGGATGAACGTTGAAAGTAGAGAACTGATCTGGCAATGCACAGTATTTTCATAGTATGACTTTCATAGTATGACATGTTAGTTAAATGAATACTGATTTTGTTTGCAGATTATAAAGAGGAGCTAAATCCATGAAGTACTCACTGTAAAAAATACTTTTGTTTTAGCTAAGGCTTAACTAGTCATCTCTTGCTGTTTTGTCTGCAGCATTCAGGAGGAGGATTTCACAGCATTTTCTAGGGTGGTACATCTGTTCAAGATGTTTATTTTTAAATACAGCTCTATAATTAGTTTTTAACATGTGTAGGCATGCAGAAGACTAGACAAATCCCATTATTCGTTGTCAAGTACCCTAGTAGTTTCTCTTGGCAGTCATCTGTTTCTTGTAAACATTTATCTGTTCAAAGCTAGATACGATCTAGGGGCATGAAGTAGCTATTGCTTTTTAACAACATTTAATAGATTGCTGCCTTTTATTGTGGAAGTGGAAAGTAAATTTTTACTTCCTACTTCTAATGCTGCTACTTTCTGAGGGTAGGCCAGAAAGAGGCTCTTCAAAGCTTTCCTTGATGGTTACTGAGCCACCACCAGCCGTTGAGAATCCAGAATGGCTATGCTGGCGCATCTCCTCTTCAGCCTCTAGCGAAAAGCAGTTGTCACAGCTCTATTAATAGCAGTGCTTTATTTAATTGTAAGACTTAACAGCGCTGTTTGCAGTCCTTCTGAAGTTGAATCCTGTACGTAGCTCAGGATACGCATAGATTTGAATGGTATTTTAGTATCCTGTGGTGATTCATGTGCAAGTAATACCTGATGGCAGCCTTCAGGGAAGGGAGAAATTGAGACTTCTGGTGTCCTAGTTTTTGCTTAGCAGAACGTAAGGGAATATCGTGTATACTCAAATTTGCCATTCGAATCCAAAATACTTAAAATAATAATGAGCTGGCATGTTCCCTCAGAGCAGAATCGTTACAGAATGTCCGAAGTGTAGTTACACTTTTAGTGTAAAATGTAATCTATACTTGTTTTTTTTAAGTGGAGCAGAAGTTCTAGGCTTGTCTCTGTCAGCAGGAGACTGAATCTCCACTTTTCTATTGTAATATCTAGTGTATATCATGTGGAAGGAATGTTTATAGTGGATTTTGTAGCATGATTTCTTTTGTTGAAGTAGTTTTGAGTTACCAGTCTTTTCATTTAAATTGATTTGAATGTCTTGAAATTTCAGCATGATTAATAACACGTTGCCTGATTGAGCAAAATTTAATGTAGCGTGACTAAAATGGTCTTTCCTCAAAGAAAGGAAAGTTACTTCCCAAAACTTTCACTACTAGGTGAATTGTAAAACCATTACATTGTATGATTTGGGGGAGTTTTAATTAGCTTGGCATAAAAGCCAGTGCATAGGGTTACTTAAAATTATTGAGGCTCAAATAATAGAGCAATTTATGGAAATCTTAAATTGCTAGATTTGCCATGTTCTCAAATATAGCTTTGAATTGCTCCTGTCATTTTCAAACTTCAAGAAATATCTGTCTGAAATAACATGGTAACTAAAAGCACTGTACTTTGACAGACTGGCCCATAACATCAAAATAGCAACACATCAAATCTTCCTGAAACAAATGGAACAGAGAGACAAGTGAGTGAAACAAATTACAGAAGGCTATACAAACTGTGGTGGTTGGACATGCTTTGAACTTAAAAATCAAAAAAAGACAACAGATGGTGAAGTTACACAAGTGTAGTAATAAAAACCTATTAACTGTTCCCAATGGAAAGATTAACAAATATATTTCAGATAAAACCTGTGATTGCTGTTGATCTTTATGCCATTTGCAAGTGTCTTATTTTGGAAATCGTCTGAAAGAAGTTGGCTTGGGGTACTTTTTTTCTGTCAAGTCTGAATTTTCCAGATCTGGCTTAGAATGAAAATTCTGTAAATTAGATTAGAAAATAGCCCTTTAACATGAGTCATACTTCTGTTTAAACTATAGTTTTTACCTACTTTATTAAAACTTTACTTCAGTTTTCCATTGCTTCTAGAAATGTAAGAAAATTCCTTTTCTTACTATCTGTGCTATTGTATGTGTAGGTAGTGTTGAAATAGCCATCAGCAAAGGTTCATTTAGGAGAACAGGTCGGGTGTGCAATGCAGATAATGTTGGGGGAATCTGTTTTATTGTTTCAGACATGTTTGGATCACAATGTAATTTACATGTAAATGATCTTTGGAAAAATAATTTATATGCATTCTTTAATTGTATAATACTCTATTCAAAGGAAATCAAACATAGTAAATTTTACATGTTTCATATTGTTTTAAACGGGGTGTACACACAAACTGGCATCTGTTCTGTGGAAAAGTCCATTTTATATGTTTGACTCTCAGCATTACTTGATTATCATATGCAGGATTTCTATTTTCTTGTTAAAATTTGCATTGAAACTTGATTCATTGTCCTTAATTTTCCTGACAGTTTTGGTACTGTTTTGTTTTTTCACCCTTTTTTCTTGTGACTGTTAGGTGTCTGATGTCAAGTATGCTTTTCTTGTTGAAATGACACTTAATGCTAAAAGAACAGAATTTGAAAATTACTTTGGAAGGTGGGG
>VXAL01007444.1:198486-227187 GCA_013399475.1 Chauna torquata | reverse complement strand
GGTGCTGCTACTTCACTAAGTTCATACAGCCTTTTAAATCCCAGCATCTGCTAGAGTTAGTACAATGAAACTTGTAACATTGTGACCACAGGTCTCTCTTACTGCTTTGGTAAGTGTGCCATGCGCTACAGAGCTACATCAACTGGCACTGCCTGGCTCTTAGAATTGAGAAAATCAAAGTATAAACCTTGTTATTAATATAAACTTATTAAATGAAGAAAAAGGATTTTTGTTCTTAATAGCCAGAAAAGGATTCAATCAGGTTTTCAACTTGTTAAATTATCTGATATGAGGAGAAGGAAAAACTGTAACTTGTAGAGACACTGATGGACTGTTTAGGTATTACAGACCTTTCTTTTAAATTTAAAGTATAAGTGTGTTTAATTTTCCTTTTTTGCCTTCAGGGACATCATCCTATTCTCATCAAGGTTATGGCTGTGAATCAAAGCTGTATAGCCTTGACCACGGCCATGAGAAGCCTCAAGACAAGAAAAAGAAAACCTCTGGCCTTGCCACCCTCAAAAAGAAATTCATTAAGCGTCGGAAATCTAGCCGATCTGCTGATCATGCCAAGCAGATGCGGGAACTCCTCTCAGGCTGGGATGTCAGAGATGTTAATGCATTAGTAGAAGAATATGAAGGGACATCAGCCTTAAAGGAACTGTATCTACAAGCTAATTTGGCAAGACCAGAAGCCAGGACGCTACAAAAAGACATGGCTGAACTTTATCAGTACAAATATTGTACTGACGTAGATTTAATATTTCAAGAAACTTGTTTTCCTGTGCATCGTGCGATATTGGCGGCAAGATGTCCGTTTTTTAAGACGCTGCTTTCTTCCTCACCAGAGTATGGGGCAGAAATAATAATGGACATTAACACAGCTGGCATAGATATGCCTATGTTTTCTGCATTGTTACACTACCTTTATACGGGAGAGTTTGGAATGGAGGATTCCAGATTCCAAAATGTTGATATCCTTGTGCAGCTTAGTGAAGAATTTGGAACACCAAATTCATTAGATGTTGACATGCGTGCACTGTTTGATTATATGTGCTATTATGATGTGGTTCTTAGCTTTTCATCCAACTCTGACTTAGTTGAAACTTTTGGTGGGAGTCAGAACTGTCTAGATGAAGAGCTCAGAGCTCACAAAGCTATTATTTCCTCACGATCTCCGTTTTTTCGTCACTTGCTGCAGAGGAGGATACGAACTGGTGAAGAAATCACAGACCGAACTCTACGAACTCCAACTAGAATTATATTGGATGAATCTATCATACCAAAAAAATATGCTAAGGTCATCTTGAACTGTATGTACACAGATGTGGTGGACCTCTCAGTTTTGCACTCCAGCCCTTCGGTGGGCAGTTTAAGTGAAGTTCAGGCTCTTGTAGCAGGAAAACTAAACATGACTAGGGCTGAAGAAGCTATGGAGCTTTACCACATAGCACTGTTCTTGGAGTTTAACATGCTTGCACAAGGTATGTAATACTGTTCTCTCTACAGAATAAGTGACCTTATTAAGACAGTTTTTCATCATGAGAATCACAGAATTGTTTAGGTTAGAAGGGACCTTAAAGATCATCTAGTTCCAACCCCCCTGCTCTGGGCAGGAACACCTTCCACTATATTAGTTAACTGTGATTAGCTTTAGTATCAAACTTGCTTAAGAAGACATCAATGCTAAATGTCAATATTAAAAAAAATAAAAAACAAAAAAATTCCACAATGGTCCAAACAGTAGTTTAGAAAGAAAGGAGGGGAGGAGGTGTTGTTTTTCTTCATTTTCTTCCACTTGAGCAAATTGGCTTTCTTTGCACAGTAAACTGTCAGTGGGTAGTGAAGCTTTATTTCTCCTTTCCAGTCCTGTGCTTTTTCTTTATGGTGCCTTTCAGTAATTCTCATCCTACTTCAGGAGCAGGAGCAGAGTTTGCAGTGGGTATTATGCTTGGATGCCTTCTGGCTTCAGAAGGGGAAGAAAGTAGGAAACACTCGCCCAAATTTCTGCGCTGTGCCCATAGTCAGATAAACTAGCCTTCTGCAATAAAACTTGGAGTTCTATTCACTCATATTTCAAGTGCATCTTTTTTTTCAAAATAGCTGTAGTCTTCTTCAATTAACATTTATTTAAATAGGAACAGTCTGTGGGATCCAGGGGTATTTTTGACTGAATGTGAATGCACCTCTGTTAATGTCATTTCCATGCTGGAATTCTACATGTCAGCTACCTTATTGTAGAATGTGGAGAGAAAGGGTGCTGTTGCTGGGGAGCAGTGGAAGTTGAATTTCTTTGAGCATCTGAATGAGCAGAATTAGCAATGCCTGTTCTCACAGAACAGTTCAAGCACTTTTCCTACAGTAGCTTACTCTGTGGCCTGGTCAGCAGAAGCTATGAGTTGGGATGTTTGTCTTTGAAGAATTGAGAAAGCATTTTTCAAAACCTTAGCCATTATGTTCAAGCCTTCTCAATTCAAGCTAACTACTTCATCTGCAGCTTTTATTCCTCTTTTGTAGAGTGTGCTTTCCTTTCTGAAAATAAAACCCTTTACTGTATTCATGGTACAAAATCTAGAATCACCAGTTTTCTTTTTGAAAACTATTAGATTAAGTCTTGCATTCTAACTATTTTATAGTGTAAGTATGCATAATGAGTCTTGCTGGCAACGTACTTGAAGAAAAGGAATTGATTTCCTACCTGTAAGTTGGAGATAATGCATCTGTGTTTTCTAGGGTCAGAAGAAATGCTGTGTGAGGGCTTTTAGCTGTATCGAGTGTCATTACTGAAGCATGCTGTTTATTTCAAATATGTATAACAGGTCTTTATTTCTGATCTTTATCTACTTTCATCTACAATCCCTTTTTTGGGCCTAAATGAGGTGCGGAGCGGAGGATACAAGATCTGTGTTGAGAGAAGGAAATATTTAGAGTTGCTATGAAGCGATCTTATGTGTTAGCTAGACTGTAAACTTGAATTACTATTTCCGTGGTTTATGTCAAGTCCTGCAATCTTGCTGTTTGAATGTAAATAAAAAGCTTAATTGCACTAGTGTGCAGGACTGGAGTATCTGTTTCTTGATATGCAGAACTGAAGTGGGGGCAGTTAGTATTTTCAGATTTAAAACGTTTCACTTCTGTCCGTTATTCCTGAAGATCACTCAACTCTTGATAACTTTCTTCCTGCACATGAGGGCTGGCCAGGGTTATTACAGTCTCTGAGGTTGCAGAGCGTTGGTTGGTGAGCTAACACCTGCTGTGGTGGCAGGAGCTTCGCTTGCTGTTTCACCTGTTGGTGTTCAAACTATTTAGTGGCTATACTATACATCGTGGGATATTGCAGTTGCTTCTGACCTTGATGGTGGGGAATGATAATTTTACTTTTGAGGTGAGAAACTGAGAGTGGAATTCACTGAGATCAGCGATATGATTTGTTTAAGCTAGTTTAATTTTAAGAAAATAACTTTTTACAGTAGATGTGTATATCTGTAACTTCTAGCTGTCAAATGAAATTTGACAAGATTGAAATATTTTGTATTATAAACTATCAAACAGACTTCAGTAAAATAGAAAACTCAAGGGGGGTTGGACAGATAACAGCAGGTATAAGCACTGCTGGAAGAGATCATACCCTGTTTCTTCAAACCATCAATGGGTTCTCCAGGGAGCTATATCAAACTGTGAATGATAGCAGATACGGGGAAACTAATCAGTAGCTATTGTATCTTCCCTAGAGGCTGGTATTAGGAAACTAATTTTCAGATGATGCTGGAAGTTGAAGTAATCCTGCTGAAAAATCTGCTAGGAAACAGAGGAGGCTTGTTTTCTGAGATATGCTGCCACAGAATGAGAATGAGGTGTTCTTGGACTTAATTTTGTTGTTGTTCCTCTCTAAGCACACCTAGAAACTTAAATGAAATGCAGACGTGGCAAAAAGTCATACTGTAGTTGAAATAGTGTTAGATTAATTCCTATACAATATATCCAAGTTCATGCTACTTGAGAGCAGGATAATTCATAGATCAACTGAAAGCAAGAAAGGAAATAAAGTTGAAATGAGAAAGGTGATGCAAGTGTATAGTTTCTCAGTATCTGATTATTTTGGTGCATGCACTTACACAAGTGCTAAAAGGATTTAGTGTGCTCAGGGAATGCTAATGAGGGAATTAAACTGAATGAAACCCTCACTAGGATGCTGAATAATTGTGTGCTGTTTCATAAACGAACAGCGTGTAATTCTTTCCCTCAGACTGGGAATCCAAACTGGAACAACTGAGGAATTTGAAGGTGCTCTGAAGAAGCAGCATATAACTTCTCCCAAAACAGATCAGTGTGTCCTAAATCGGCACTCTTCAGTAATGCGCTATGGGTCGGTACTGCTTCAGAGTATGTTGTATGAGTCAGTGGTAACAAGATCTTAACTTTTCCTAACTGAAGGGTTTTTGCCCACGCTAAGGGAGGGCAAGGAGAGGCTTCCACAGCTGCAGCAGCACCCACTGGTGGCTGGAACCGTGTGAGTGCAGTCTCAGCTGCCTGCTGGGTGAACCTGAGCTGTGAGCGTTTTGGGGATGGTGATTGACAGTAGGTACGGGGATGCAGTGGCCATCAGAGATCTCTTCTTTCTCTGGTAGATCTGCGTCTGACCACAAAAGCGGTGAGCTGTGTGGCAGTGAGGTAGAGTGGGGAGGTGGGGGTGGGAGGTTGTTTTCCATAGGGGAGAAATGCAGTAAAATCAGGGAAGGACTGAAATTTATTATGCAATAGTAGCAAACAAATTTGGACGTTCCCCCCACCCCTTCAGATTCTGAAATTCCAGCTGCTAACTTGAACTAATTATGATTTTATGGATGGGTGCTGTGTTACCTATGTGCAGGAGACAGCAGTGAATAGTTTGTAGAAAATCTGTACATGCCAGTGAAGTCAGTATCCAATAGTTTCATACTTAACTTGCGGAGTTCCTGCTTAGGTCTTTGGTGCTGTGCTGACACTAAAGAATTGCTGTGGCATAATCTTATAATCAAAATTAAAAGGAAGCTTATTTGACCAGGGAAAACTATATGCCTGCACTTGACTAACAGATGGCTTAAAATATGTGCTTTAGTAGCAGTCACACCTTATTTCAGTACATACCTTAGTACCTTGTCCTCCCTTAATAGTTGTAATACTTAACATGAGGTAGATGAACCTTCATTTCAGTAGTATCCCTCCCATTCCCCGATTTCATAGCTAGCATACTTCCGTGCTAGAAGCTGTCACTCAGACATCTGACTTCTAGGCATTATACAGAGTGATGCTAGAAGAGACAACATTGTGTAGGTGTTGGAGACCACTGAGCAGGCAGTTCTCGTGAAGCCTCTTAGCTTGGTCCTCTGTTGCGCTGCAGGCATCCACTTTCACCCAAGCTCTGTGACCGATCTCATCAGTTGGCTTTTGCGGTAGCTAATGTCTTAAGTTTATTCTCTGGATTTCCACACACATCCCAGCTCAAGTTTTTGATTTGGCTCACTCATGCTGGCCGATTCCAAACATGCTAAAGCTTGTCTCCCTGGTTTCCTGGAAAATATTTTGGGCTCATTATATGCAAGTCTGGATACTCTTTCCAACTCATTTTGCTCACTTTTACCCAGTTTTGGCAGGGTATTTGTAGCTGACTGTCGACTGAAGTTGATGTGTTTTGAAGCTTCTGATCAATTGCTTTTTTTATTTCCAGCTGATTTCAGACTGATTTGTCTACAGGGTCCTTTCTAAGTATCTAGATGTCATTTTTCATCAGTTTCAGCAGATGATTCAGCTTTGACTCTTTCCATGGAAATCTTCCTGCTCTTAACAGTGATACTCTTTTTTTCTAACTGTATTTTAATAGATAGTTTCCCTGTGATGAAGTCAGTGATGGTTTGGGTACGTGCTAAGAATCTTTACTGTCCAAGTAAAGCAAGACCATTTAGAATTTATTTTGGCTTCAACTTGACTTAACGATCAGCTTAAACAAATCATTTATATTCCAAAAGAAACTGAATTGGATCTTTGAATGAACTAATATGAATAAATGACTTAATCAGCAAGCATATTTCATCTATAGATCTGATCATACCAAAACTCATTTGTACCTAATAACCCAGAAACTGTTATTAGGCGTGCTCTGCAGAATTTGTTAATTATCAAAAAGTGAAGCTCTGTACTGCTTTTGCAGAGGCTGTGTGGATTAGAGCCTTCTCCATGATATTCAAGCACATCCCTCAGGGGGACGTTGCTGTGTTCTGCCTGTTGTTTCTGTAGTCTGTTCCTGCTCATGCCAACTTGCTACCTTGCTGCTTGCTGACAACTGTACTGGTGATTGTTTTAACACATTGGCTCACAAAATCAGGTGTGAAGTCACTTGCCCCTTCCTCTTCGATAGCACCATTATTAAAACCAGATCAGCTCCCTAATCCTATTCACTATGCATAGTTAAAACAATCCCCCCTTCCAGCTTTACCATGCTGCCACATCCACTGCTGTTTCAGAGAAGTTTGACTCAAGTATCTTAATTGTTAGTTATCTACACTGAATATATGCATCTTGGCCCTACTGCTTACTAACATGAGTAGTCTCACTGAGGTGGTGGTACAATCTGGCTTTTCTGTTGCAGGTTCTTCGTACTGGGACCCTATGAAGTAGTCTTGCCTGGGAATCAGGACGTAGAGAAAGCTTCCAAAAAGTTTTCTAGATTAAAACAAAAAAATAACAATCACAGGCTTTTAGCTATGCATTTATTTCCTTTTATTTTTAGGTGTTGACTTTACCCTTGACAGGAATAAGAAGAAACTTTAAAATAAAGTCATATTCAGTAGCACAGCCTTTGATCTAGAGGCAGATATCATCTGACATCAAAAGTACCCTTGATCTCAGCAGGACTGAAGTAGTGAAGCACCAGGAAGCCCACAGTAGCAGTATTAAATACACACAAATGTATTGTGGGAAGATTAGAGCAAGTATGTCAGCTATATCTGTGCAGTATGAATGCTCAAAGGAACTGGTCTGGCACATAACTATAAAATAAATGGAGTATGATTAAGTAGATATTAACATAAATCTGGCCTTTTATCTCCTTACCATGATTTGCTTGTACTGAAATAAGCCCGAAATTACTACTAACGTTTTACATCAAGAAGATGAAGATGGGAGAGATCAGGAGGCAGAAATGATCTTTCTTGTGGTATTGTTACATTCCAGGGTTATACCTAAGGACAAAGAATTTTACTGAGGTGGCCAATTGCATGCCCAATTGCACACAATTGTCATGTTCCAAACAAAATTTTGCAGCGAAACAGATTCGGTCACTGTTTTCAGGCTTTTATTTGCCACATTTTCTAGGAATTATATGGCTGAAATATTGACCAGTGATGGCTGGTAGCAATCCCTGTGAACGTCGACTCTTCCTCCCTCAGCCTTTCACTGTTTCCATTTAAGTTCCTCCCTCTGTTTCGTTATGGTTGAGTTGACAGCTTTTTGTTTCTAACACATGATTGTTTTCTGTTTAAGCTGGATCAGCTAAGCTGCCTGCTGCTGCTGCTGAATATGCTTTTTAAGGAATGCTGAAGCCCAGGCAAGGGCCATTATCAACCGATGACTGCAGGAAGCCAAAGATGTAAATGCAAATTTCAGGCTTCCTGAATTCATGCGCTGTGCCTATGGTAGGAGCAGGAGAGTGAATTTGTTTTCATTATTTGGGAGAGAAAAACATTAAAAAGCGTTTTGCTATGGATGCTGAATGCCCTAAATGTGTAACAATTATCTTAAATTTCCAGCTAATCTTATAACTTCAAAAATCCAGTTGCTAGTACCTTAGAAGGTTTAACAGCTTTATAGCTTGACAGCAATATCATAAAATAGTTTAAAGTTACACAAGTTGCATTGTTTTCATCTGCTCATAATTTAGTATTTCAAATGACTGGATAATATGCTGTGTTGGAATTGACGTAATTTATCAAACTTTCACAGTGGAAAGATGGTTAGCATAACACAAAATGCTGCCTGACGTAACCTTCAGTTCATGTTTTATATTTGTTTTAACAATGTGAAGTGCTATAAAGTCAAGCCAGCTCTGTATTTGAATTAGGAAATAATAATACTATATGCATTTACAGGTCCATAACAGGTGTTGCTTTGAATTCAGCTTCTCAAGGATGGGAGTACACGAATGTTTTAAATTCTTTTGTGTTTAGAAGAATCAATGGAGGGATTAAAAGTAGCTCTAAAGAGGTACTGAACTTCACAACAGACTTCAAAAGTGTTTGACTGTTAATGCCCATAGAGTCCTTGATCTCCAGTGCTGCTTAGGTCTTGTTTTCTCTTCTGCACAACACTCATGTAGTTTTTCACCTTCATGTAGCTAAAACTTGTTTGCATCAGAGTCCTAAAGTATGGGGGTCAAAATGCTCCTGCAAGTTACAGGCTTGGCATCAGTTAAAATTTCTTCCTGGCAGCACCATATTCTCTGCCTTAAAGGAATGCTAGAGGTTTCTAGCTTCTTTAAGTTTTAGCACTTTTCTTTTCCATCTCTCAGTCAAAATGTTTTTTTTTTTTTTTAAAAAAAGTCTTTAAAATGAAATGAAGCTAATAGTTAATCAACTGGCAAAGTCAACCTGCTAAAATTATCTTGTTTTGTAACTATTGGACTAGTCAATATATGACAAATGGATGCTGAAGAGAAGATTCCTTGTGCACAATACAATTATGGGGAAGTACAGGTTGTTGCATTGCTGCTTGTGAGGTAACAGTACAGACAGGAAACTACTAACCTATCTAGTTCTTCTAACTTGTTCTTACTATTTTTATAGGTGATGTTTTGCCTACTGCTGTGGAGAACCTAAATTCATCTTGCTGTGTCTCGAGTTATATGAGGTCACATGAATCTGACACAGATTGTTTTGGCTGCCAAAAGTGGTACTGCTGCCCTGCCTCCCACATCAGTCTCCTTGTTCCTGTTCTTTATGCTGGCAGTAGGGTTTGTGCAACCAGGGATCTAATGTGGAAGCATATTTGACAGAAATGGATTAGCTAGTGTACTGTATGGCCACCCGCTGTGACACGAGAGCAGAAGATGTGGAGCGTAAGAGGAGGACAGTCTGGTTTAATTCCACTGTACAGGGAGGTTAGCTTTTGTGACTGTTTGAACAGCGTATGAATGTGGGCTGCCTTCTAAAGAATTTTTAACAAGTACAGGACACACTTGCATCCTTGGATCTGCAGGACATGGGAAGGAAGCTGAACAAATGTATTTTTCTTCCCCCCCGCCCCTCCCCTTCCTATCAGAAGCTTGGTTAGAACAGCAAAGACGCTCATGGATGAGACATGCATCTGTGGAGCTTCCAGATATGTTGTAGTCCAGACTAGCTGTAATTCGTGCCTTTGAGCTGTTTTCTGTGTGCCAGCAGATTGAAAAGCATGGTTCCTGGTTGCCAGCATATTCTAGTTTAATATGACAAACTTTAGAAACCATTTAATAGCCTCTAGACCCCATTTTGCTGTCAAGATGAATTCTTATTACTCTTGTTTTTCTTGCCTCCGCTGGTGTGCATAAGTTTAAGGGAAAACATGTTGTCTCCACCACAACATGAGTTAAATAAAGCTAACAATTTTGTATTAAAAACTTTGCTTAATCCCACTTTTGCTAACTGTTGAGGGCACTTGATTTGTTTTTAGTAGGTCTGTCAACTGTCTTGATAAGATCCTAAGCTACTAGTTGGTATGCTGAACATGAACTCAAGCTATTTCTGCTTGAAAGGGCTGTGGAATCGTGTTTGAGAGAGAACTGGGGAAGCAGAAAGGACTTGTTTGTAGGCAGGACCTAAGGCTACTGGCATCCAGCAAAAACAGGGCATGAAATAGCCCCATTTGTCCAAAATGTGTTAGTCATCTTTTATCTCTTTAGCCTCCAAGTTGAATCTTTGAAGGATACTAATGGTTGCAGAAGCTTGTGGTAGAGCACTTGGGGACACTGCAAATAGATATTGGAAAGGCTGTTAATGCCTGAATATTATAAAACAGTACTCATAGGAAAAAAATGCTCTATTCCACTGTGAAGAACAATGTTGTGGCTATTAGATGATTGTTTTTTTGCCAAGTGGCTGATTGTTGAAGCAAGAAAGCCTTCTGCCAAGGAACAAGAGACTGGATTCCTTCCATAGCTAGAGTTGGGTTGCCCTGATTTATTTAGATGTTCAGAAAACACTTTAATTTTTACCTCATACTTGCTTCAGAAGAAATACTTTTAATATGCCCACTGTTCTGACATGTTGATAAAAAGTACTTGGGAAAAGGACTGTGTCATTAGTTAGGCATCCTAAATGAGCTCTCAATCTGATGTCATATTGCTGGTAGTTGTGCAGTAAGACTTCTCAGAAGGATTGAGGCTGAGCCGGTGCTCTGGTTCTGTAAATCAGTAGTACTCGGATCTTCAGAACTGCATTTCTCATGGCTATGTAGTTTTCTGTCTTTGGAACAGGGACAACTATCATTGTTTCAAAAGTAAATGCTGGGTGAAGTACTACTATGACAGGCATTCACTTTGGGTTTAAGTCTCTGTGTTTACAGTTCAAGTTTTCTTGTGGCTGATTTCAGTGAATGCCTTTGAAATGGAATAATCCTTACATGTAATCTTTAGACTTCAGGGGATGTAATCACCTGCTGAAATCAGCTTGTGTGCAAACAGAATTAGAATGTGCAAAAAAAAAAAAAAACCGTGGTAGGATTTAGAGGGTGAGACTTAGTGCAACACAACAGGTGACCTTAAAGAATTGTTTCGGACGACCCTATGTTTCTTATTTGGGGAAGCTCCTCTTTTAAGCGTGCTGTAACTAGTTATTCCAGTGATTGGTTAGCTTTTGTTGGCCTTGCCAAGTTTGTTGTTAACTTAATGTTTTCTGTTTTTTCTGAGACCCAAAAAGGAAGATAAAATGGTTGGGGTGGACGGGTTTGGGAGATTAAGATATGACACAATTTAATACAATATCAACCATTAATAATGCAAGTAAAAACATAAGAAAAATAGTAAGTAGAAACGGATCCTGAAGTGGAAAGCTTCTAGACTTCACTTACTTGTACTTCTGAAGTATGCTGAAGTGTTTTGAGTTTTTTTTTTAAAGTAGCTTTTTCTTAAACACTAGTTTTCAAGTTCTTGAACAGAATTTTTGAAGAATCCAGAATGAGGGGTTTTTTTTTTTTAATCCAGTAGGCTTCTGGGGAATTCCCACATCTCAAGGGGGTAGTTCCTCTAACTCGTACCAAAAAACAAGTAGTATATTTCAGGGAGTGGTTTTGATCCTCTGCTCTCATCCATACCAGTGATGATCAGGCTGATGCTCCAGGTTCCTCTAAACAAGCTGTGCTGCAAGTTCACTGCTCACTTTAGGCTGCCTCTTGCCATGCAGGTTAGAGGTCAGCATCTATAGTAAGTCATCTGTCCTTATTTTTAGTAGTAACGATGTGTAACCTAATGGTAAGAGGTAGTTCTGAGAAATACTGTATTACGTCAGTAATGGTAAGGGACAAAACAGGTGCATTGAAACATGGCTCATACTCTACCCTTTGACACAAACAAATGGAGAGTCTAACATGGGATGAACAGCATAATGCTACCTTTAATACATCTTTCAGAAATGTGTATGCATTTGTTAAACGTTTTGTCAGTGGCTGCATTGATACAGTTTTTTCTGAAGCAAATCAGGTATGTAGAAATACAAATCATCCCAAGTGCTTGTTGAGGAAAGCTTGTTTCAGTTATAAACTTGGCTAAATTATATTACTGTTGGGGGACAGAGGCATTATTCTTCTAAATTACCAGGGAAAATAAATAAAAACTGTATATCCAAAACTACATATATGTTCAGATATATTCCTAGAATTTACTGCAAACATTCTCACTGAGCATTGACTGTATATATGACTGTGTTTTTTTGTGTTTAATATTCCAACATTTATTTTTTCTGAACTCATGTTCTCATAATTAACATGCTGTTTTTTATAGTTTTAAGTAGAAATGCATATATTTAATAGGACAGGCAGATTTATAACCTCCTTTGTGTTTAAACTGTTGCTGCCTAGTACCACCTTCTTTCCTTTACTGCTTAAGCTTCTCATTTCAATGCTCCTAAATAGTACTCCCTCTGACATAGTATTCTGCTTGTTTGAAGTAACATTCACTTGTTACTCCATGATGACTTCTCATTTCTACTATTAGTTGCAACAGAAATAGTCAACACTATCTGCTGACCTAAGTAGAAAAGTAAGATTTTCTTTTTATTCTATTAGTTGCTCGTTTTTTTTTTTTCCTGTATGCAACCAGTTCCAAATATGTAGCACCAGGAGAGTCTTTTTGGTCTTTGTCTTGACAAATGTTAAGATTACCAAGCTAAACACTTTCTTCATCCAAGAGCTCAGTAAGTAGATTCAGTTCTCTAAACAGCAGTCAAAGTTTCATTTTTTTAGTGTCCCTGAAACAGAGAAAAATGATAATGTATAAGAAGCAAAACTAACTGTGGTGTAAGCATGCTGCTCTCAGCCATCCAGGGACCTCTCATGGGCTTAAGTACAGCTATAATTTTGTGGCTGTAATGGATAGTGGATTGAAAACGGAATGTATAATTCTAGAACAGGATTTTTTTCTTCAAATTGCTATCTTTGTAGTGCAAATAGAAATCATGTTCTGTGAATATCTAAGCCAGACATACAAATGAAATCAGCAAAGTGCTCTTGGAGACTTCATTATCAACGTTGTGGTACAGTCTTAGCGTAGTAAACCCGACTACCCATGTTTTCAACCCTCCTGCAGTGCGTCTCCCATCACTTCTTCCGATTCTGCTCCATCCCCTTTCAGGATGGGAAGACATCCCCTGTCATCTTCTTCAGAAGACACGTACTCTGAAGGAGTAAATCGTAATGCAGCAGTGGGTACGGAGAAGCTGTAAGCAGACCCAACAGAGTCCCTGCCTCCTGACCCACTTTGTGGTTCCACATCTGAAGAGGTGCTCTGTGCTGGCACCACTCTGTGCCTTGCTTGGTGTGGAGGCCAGGATGGTGGCCTAGAGCAAAAGCTCACTGCTTCCTGCCTTTGCTGCTAGTCAGAAAATTACACTTTGCTGCCCTCGTGCTGTGCTGAATAACTGACTATCAACAATACGTCACAGCTCGTTTCTGATCCTCTGTGTAGTCTGTCTCAGGAGAGTCCATATGCAAAGTGATACTGACAAAAATCCCACTTACGTTATGGTTTATATGCCTTTACAAATCTGCTGTAATGACTCAAATTCAAACTTGCAACTTTAAAATGAGTTAAACACACGGGTAATGTGTGTTAATCAAAGGGTATTCTAGTATAGCTGAACTAGCTTTCCAGTCATTCATCTTGGCTTACCAGCAGAAATAATGTTTCATGTGGCTTTAAAGGGTAAATGACTGTACAGTTGGAATCCTAAACCACAATTTAAAATACGTTAGACTTTCAGTCAGAATTTAACCATGTTTGAAAATCTTGGTCTGTAGGGCACTTCTGGTTTTACTCTAGCTATGATGGGACTCATATAATCCTTAATATTGCATATTTTAACAGTTCTGTTCCTTCAGGATCAAAGTGCCTCTGTAACAGATTTATTGATTTGGGGTTTTGCTTCCTAGGCTGTGAAGATATTATTGCTGAGAGCATCTCACTAGACACCTTAATTGCCATTCTGAAGTGGAGTTCTCAGCCATATGGTTCCAAGTGGGTGCATCGTCAAGCGCTGCATTTCCTCTGTGAGGAGTTTACCCAGGTCATGACTTCAGATGTCTTCTATGAACTAAGCAAAGACCACCTGCTTACAGCTATTCAGTCTGACTATTTACAGGTAATCTGCAGTTCAGAATCAAACTAGTCCTGCTTGCAGCAGGATATATTATACCATTACTAGAAGCATTTGTGAGTAGCCCATCTTAAATTGTAGTCAAGAGTGGCTTTGTATGCACACTAAGCACTCCTTTTTAATATGTAAGAAAAATGAAATTGAAGTAGTGATTAAGAAAACAGTTTTGTTCTTGGCTTGTAATGCAGCCCAAGCTGGTGGTATGTGCTGTTGCTTAGAAGCCTAATAATAGTTTAGAAACAGCTACAAATTATTTTAAATGAAGCATTTCTGAACTTAACACTTTGCATGTTGAAGTGTTTTATAAAGATTATGTGGTGGTACTACTTACACTGTAACAACGTACATCCTAATTGGGGGCAGTGAGAGCTGATAAATTAATAATCAGTCAAGTTGAATAAATTAATAATAATCAGTCAGAAGGTTTAATTTATTTCCTGTGGGGAGACATAAAAATGTCTTTTCTGACAACTATTGCAGAATTTCTTTTTTTCCTGTGACTTTTCTTCAGTGGCTTTAGGGAGAGGAAACCATACTGACTAATAGAAAGCTTGTGGATTTTTTTTTTGCAGCCGTATTTCTTCAGGGAAGGTATCTTTAATGATGACCAGCCATATAGTGTAAAGAAGATTGAACTTTTAAAATTGTATCTGACCCAATCTTGCTTTTTAAAGTACAGAGTGTAAGAGATTATTTAAACCTAGTTGTTAGGAATTTAAAATTTTTCAGTATATGACTTTTTTCTCTAAAAATGTTCAGTGGTTAGTACATGTATGTAGGTATAAACAAAACAACTGCTTTGTTTATAGCATTCCTAAAAATCTTTCTTTTTGCTGAGATTATCATGTAGTTGGTTTGGTTATTATAACTTTTCAGTCTGTGCAGATAATGAATTTGTGATACTAAACATCCAAAAGGTCCAAACAAAGCCCAGCGTTGGAACTGGACGTTAATTAATTTTTAATTAACTCTAATCATTCAGACTTAATTCCCGTAGGTTTTCATACTGGCCTCAAGTTTTTTTCTATAGAAAGAATTTTTTTTGTTTTCTCTCTTCCCAGGGATTCCATAAGTGACATAAATCTACAAATCATGGTGGCAATATACTGGTAGTGCTACCTTAAAATATTTTGAGGTATAGCAGATCATAAAGTAAAAATACTTATTTTGGTATAGTTATTTCTTTTTAGCTGTGAAAGGTAGGGGTGCGTGTGTGTGTGTGTGTGTTTTAAACTAATCATATACAGATTGTTGACTTTCTCTTTCTACCAGGCAAGTGAACAAGATATTCTTAAATATCTAATTAAATGGGGAGAACACCAGTTGATGAAGAGAATAGCAGACCGAGGTGAGGATCCTTTTAGCCACATGCTACCAAACCAAATAAACCAAAATGTATGGAAGCTCCTTTTTTGTGGGTAATGTGTAATTTAAGAAAGCATAATCTACTGTGCTCATGGTGTGGTCAAAACTAAACAGAAGCACTAGAATGTTTTGAAGAGGGGAAAAAAAAAAATGCTTTTTTTCTCTAGGAAAAAAAATGAAAACAAGCATTCTGAGGGAGCTCTGATTGTTTAACGTCAAGAAGAAAAGGCTTGGAGGAATCTTAGCAATGTCTATAAATATCTAATGGCAACAAGTAAAGAAAATACAGCCACACTCTTCTCTTGGCAACCAGTGACAGGATGAGAAGCAATGAAGCATTAACTGAAATGCAACTGAAATATAGGAACGCTTCCTTACTGTGAGGGTGGTCAGACAATGCAATAGATTGCCCAGAGAAGTTACGGGGTCTACATCCTTGGAGACAGTCAAAACCTGACTAGATGTGGTTGTGGGCAATCTGCCCTACCCTGCTTGGGGAGGTGTGGGGGAGCAGAATGGTTGTGGCTTACCATATTTTTGAAATTCACTGTTACTGCTTGCAGTACAACTGTTTTGTCATGGATGTGTTGGATGAGATGCAACAAAAAGTCAGTTAAAAGATGTGCTTTTAGTGACTAGCCTTCTGAATTCAAAACAAGATTTTACACATTTGATTTATACGTGTTGGAACATAATGGAGCCAGTTCAGCTGTAACAGACCTGGACTGGTAGAGAAGCTGCTCATCTGGGCTAACTGTGCAGGTTCCTGATCTCTGGTGTTCGTTAAGTAAATACCTCATACTGTTTCTTGGGATCATTGGATAATGTGATATGCAAAAGCAGAAATAAGAGCTATGCCAAGTTCTGTCACACTGGGCCCAAATTTAGACCAGTCATTTTGTCTAAATGAAGATGCTTCCTCAGTGATACTCCTATTTTGCAACTCTGAATGTGTGGTGGCATCAGTCAAATACTGGAAAGCATTAAAAATGGTAATATGCTGTGGCCAGAACTTGAGCTGCCTGTACTGAATGGAGGATGTTTGACAGGTTTCCTCAGAGTGAAGTTAGTCAAGTTCAGATTGGGCATGATACTTAAAATACAGGTGAAGGTAGTTACCTGGGGGAGGGAGGATGACCTGAGAATGTTTTATGGTGTCATCTTGCAGTCTTTAGGAAGATGAGAGCAATTTGAATGGTTGTTACGCAGCTGTTACTAGTGTGGTTTATCCTATAAGGCTAGAATAATTTGTCCCAGTGGTCTCCTCAGGCCTTAATTTGTAGAAAACAAGTTTCTGAAAACTGCTGGGGAAGAAGAGAGGAGCTGCAGAAGAGAGTCACTGGGGGAACTGCCAGCAGCTAGGCACGAATGTTTTCGTAGCTTAACTCTAGGTAGAGCTTTATGAGCATTTATCCCAGACACTACTTCTGTGTTTTCTTCCTGGCTTACACTTTGAAAGTGACAGCTATACAAATGACCTATGCTCATATAAACTGAATCTGACTCCACTGACGCTTTATATGAGATTTTAGTGCATATACTAGTTTTTGGAACAATGCTGATAAGCCCTGCCGAGTTTAAATTACTGTTCTTTCCTCTTCTCTAACTTCCTGTGAGCCATGTAACTTCTGCTTTCTTATTTAAACTTTTTTGGTGTAAAATTACTATCTTTTTTTGTTCTTTCCCACAGAGCCTAATTTACTGAGTGGTACTGCTCACAGTGTGAACAAAAGAGGTGTAAAGAGGAGAGATCTTGACATTGAGGAGCTGAGAGAGATCCTGTCTCCGCTTTTACCTTTTGTCCGCATTGAGCACATCTTACCCATGAGTAGTGAAGTACTGAGTGATGCAGTAAGTCAGTCATCTCATGCAAGTACTACCTCTGGGTTCTTTGAATTTCAGATTCTAAAAGTGTTTGGGTTGTGTGGCTTGTTGTGTTTTTTGGGGGGGGGAAGTTGGGGAAGGTTGTTTTTTTTTTTTTGTAAGGATTACCTCCTAAAATGTCATCACTCGAAGTAAGAGGTGTAACTTTTTTCAGGTTAAATTTTTTGTACTTTGTCAGGAAACTAAAAGAGAATACTTGGTGTAAGGGTTCAGTATAAGAAATACATTTCTTGCAAGTTTTTCCTGTACGCTTTTTATTTAATAAAACGTGAAACTTTTTCTTCATTCTTAAAGATGAAGAGAGGCCTGATTAGTACTCCTCCTTCAGACATGCTACCAACATCAGAAGGTGGAAAGTCAAATGCCTGGCTGCGACAAAAAAATGCTGGAATATATGTGCGGCCAAGACTGTTCTCACCTTATGTGGAGGAGGCTAAGGTAATAATCATAACACTTGGCTGTTGTTAAACTGGAGTCATCGGGGGTTCTGTAAACAGGGAAAAATTTCGGTATGTTTTGTCTCTCTTTGCATGTACTGGCCTAAAATACTAACATTTTCAATTTAACAAGACTTACAAGTTTGATCATCAGGCTCAAGTCTCTAGAACTGGTCAGAAAAATTTCAACAAAATTTTTTTTTGTCGAAATTGAAATGTTTGCGAGACAGATCTTGATGAAATTCCACCGGAAACAAAGCAGCGTTCTGAGGGAAACCTCCCTGGTTTCCAGCCAGTTTGCCGGCCCAGCTCCTCGGCAGCCCACCTGGCAGGCGGATGGCAAGGTGAGAGCCTGAGAGTCCCAGTCTGCAGCTAGTCAGCAACCTTGGTGCCAGGTCTTTCAGGCTCCCCAGCTCCCACTAGAGCTGGGTGGAGAATTACTATTCCACTAGGCAGAGGACTCTGATATTTCGTTTTTTCATTTGAATCAGAACAGAGCCAAAATCCTTTCAATCCTGTGCAAAGTGGAATAAATATCTTGTGTCCAACTTGACTAAAGTCCTTCATGTCCCATTCACGCAGTAGTTTTCATATTAAATATCTGGCATGAGGACTGTAAAACTGAAGGTCCCTTAGCTCCTCTAATAGTGACGTTTGGTGACAGGGCTCTTTTGCAGGACAGAAACATGCCATATTGTGTTTGACAGCCCTTATAGATGGCTAAGTAATGTAACCACTTAAGGCAGCTCTGACTTAGGTCAAGAGCTTTTGAGTCCCAGCAGTGCAGGTGACTGCAGGACAAAAGGATTAGGTGAAGCTGCGTGCATCCACATCGCCTGCAAACTCTGAACACTGCTCTCTTGAATTCAGAGCTTTTGGCCTGTGCTTAAGAAAGAAAGTACCTTCTAGGCTTGTGTGTTGTTGTTGACTTCCCTTTGAGGGGAGGGGGAAAGAAAACTATTTTGCATTTTGGGCACACATAAGAGGGTGCCAGGTGGCACTAAAGCAGCACAGGAAGACTAGCCAGTTAAACAAAAAAACAAACAAAAAAATTGTCTTTGTACCTTGGATTGTTAAAACTAACAAAAATGTGTTAAGAACATGTAATGAAAACATTGACTCTTAGTTTTCAGGTATATGGTATAGGAGTGCTTTAGCAGTGATTTTAAAATAAAAGTGCATTCTGCACTTTTTTTTCCTCTGTCAGAAATCCTACTTGTTTCTATTTTGCTGGCAATTTAAAGGAAAAAAAAAAGCATTCATTAGCTGTTTAACCTTAGAGGGATGATTCTCATATTTTCTATCTGGTGACTGCACTCCTATTCAGTTTATTGGGAAATGCAAAAATTGCAGATAGGTGATTTCTAATTTATTTCCCTCTGCTAGCCTCCCATTATTTTTGGAAAAAAAAAATTTAGTGTTAAATGAGAATCTTAACTGAAGATGTGCATAAATCCCTTTCTGTTGTTTAAGACATCTGAGGAAAACACATTTCATTTTGAAGGATAATTCCAGTCTGACAGGTACAAAATAAACGAAGCAGTCTTCCCAAACTTTAGTCCCCTGACTGCTGTTAGCTCTGAAAGCCAACTCTAGTAATGACTGGAAAATGGAATAGAAAAAGCTGTGGAAAAGCCCAATACTGTTTGGGACCTGGTTTAGACCATTGTTAGACTTGCGGCCTTGGGGCTGTGTTTGCAGCAGCTTCTGGTGGGTGTGCGTGCAGTGCCTTCATGAGGGCTCTAATGGCTGTCGTTGCAGTCAGTACTGGATGAGATGATGGTGGAACAAACTGATCTCGTTCGCTTGCGGATGGTCCGAATGTCCAATGTGCCAGATACCCTTTACATGGTAAACAACGCGGTGCCGCAGTGCTGTCATATGATTACCCACCAGCAAGTTAGTACCAACCAGTCCAGTCCTCCTTCAGTCATAGCCAATGAAATCCCAGGTAAGGCTGCTGGGACACTGGTAACACTGCTCGCTCTCATGTGAGTGGCTGGGGGCTTTGGGGCAGGGGAGAGTGAATGTGAATTACTGAATATTATGATCTCCTCAGAAAGGAGTACTTTGTAGATTGTGCTTCTTCCCACACAGCAGTAGTGCTCTTTGCTTTGGTCTACTCTGAAGAGATTAACTATGTATGGATGCCATAATAAATAGGTAGAAAGTAAGCTACTGGAGGGGGTAGTACTTCAGCCTGCTTTGGCTGAGCACTTTGAAAAACCAAGGCATTGATTTTTAGATCAGAGTATCACACTTCAGTAGATGTGGATCAGTTTAGGAGCCTGTTGAAAAGCAGTAAAGATGATGTGCCATTAGGAAAACAGTCTGCTTCTCTCTGCTGCCCTACCCTTCACAACTCCCCAGTTCAGAAGCTCTTTTGCATCTGTGGTGTCTCCCTTCAGTCACCTATGTGAAAGGAAGTAGATAAACTATTCTTACAGTTTGCTGGGGGCAGGACAAAATAATAGGCTTTAAATTGCAGCAAGAGAATGTGAGGTGTTAGGAAGATTTGAAGTGCTGTTTAGTTAAACACTGCAATAAGCTTTCAAGGAAGGTTCCTGGAATGGTTTTGATCTACTTGACTTTTTTTTGTGATTGAGGAAGAGACTTGATAAAGCCTAAAAGAAACTTCTGAGAACTTCTGTGACTTGACTAGAAGATACTAATTATTTGTTCAGAGACCTGGAACTGTGGCCTCTCATTAAAGTATTCAGATGTTTTCCCCCTCTACAGAAAAGCACAAATACACTTGCCACCAATTGAATCTGAAGTATTTCATCGTAAGGCGTGACTTTAACATTTTACCAGATCTTAGGTTTTTGGGGAAGTTGACAAAGGGAACAGATTCTCAAAGGTCTCCAATATCTTGCAAAAGTTCTCATGGTCAGGAAAAAAAAAATCTGACTCCGGGCACAGCGAGGCATCTTGACCAATTTGAATCTCCACTGTAGCTTGATTCTGTACAATGTAGTATGTGGGAATTATTGCCAGCCCTTTAGATTTGAGCATGGATGTGAGCTGTGAGTCTGTCCAGTAGTTGGAGCACAGGTATTGTCTGGTAACTGCCTGCTTTGCTTCATTCCGTCATTATGCAAAAGAATTGATTATTTTGCCAGTTGCTTGAGGCAGGAAGGGTAGATGGGAGCCAGTTAATTTGAGGAGATTCAGGCATGTACCAAACCCTTAATGTGTACAGAAATCCGTCCTTGAAGCACAGATGGTTCACAGGAGCTATTGAAAGGAGAGCCAGGCAACATCATCTCATTGCCCCTTGGGCTGGTCTCTTGGAACAGGAGGTTCTTTGCAGCTTAGGTATTCTCCATCTGTCGCTTGCATCTTCCTTGTACTCACTGCCCATAGACTTTATTTGCATAAAGGCTGCTGGCAGCTTGTTCTGGTACTCCTGTTCCAACAGTACCCTGAAATGAGTTGAACCTCCGCTGAAGTCTGCGTTCTGCTTTCAGACTAGGTTCTGCAGGTAATTGGGTTTCCTTTGGTATTTTCCAGTTTCAGTTTGAATTAGAAATCCTGCAACTGATTTGTATTTTTCATATATATAATCTCTTCTGTATGTTATACAAAAAATATAGCATTTAAAAAAAAACAAACAAAAAAAAAAAACAAAACAAGCAAATGCCTGGGTTTGAGAAGGTGGCACATTTTCATGGTAAAATTAAATGACTTTTATGCCCAGTAATTTGGAGAACTGATATAAATTTCTCAAATCCTTTTCTTCAGTGTTAGTAAAAATGCTGGGTATAGCCAAACATTTGATTGCTAAACCAAGACTGGATAGAATTGAACCTTATTTTTTCCTAGTGCAGGAACTCAGTTTGGAAAAATATATTTTGCATTACTTGCATTGGTATATGAAATCTAAACTTTGTGAAATTTGGAGCAGTTGTAGTTGCATGGTGTTGGATTTTCTCCTTCTATGTAATGCAAGTGTCTTTTCACACTGTTTTTGCTGTCTGATCCACTTAATTTTTATGAGCTTTCATTATGGACATCTGGTCATGGTAATATATAACCCTTGTAAAGCTGGTAATGGATCAGATGCCAGGACTTACATATTCAGAGATCTCTATTTATCTTCTCTCTTTATGCATATTTTCATGAGGACAGAAAGACCACAAAGAAATATCATTCATCATCAAACAGCAGCAAAAAGAGGCATGAGAAAGTTTTTGCAACAGCATAAATACCCCAAATTACGTATGATTTCCTTTTGGAAGGGTTTTGTTTAATGATTTCAATATGACTGCATAAAACAACATAGTTTAACAGGTTTAGTTTGGCTTAGTTTGTGTAATTTTTTTTTAGAATTTACATACTGGTATTATGGTCTTGTGATTACAGAATTCCAGTAGAAGTATGAAATAGATGCCAAAAAAAACTGATGAATGCTTGGCCTGTTGTATTCATGAGGGAACAGTCAGTTGTTATTTAAGATATCCTGCCTCCACCTCAAATCATAAAATTCCTGCATTATAAGGGGTTTAGAAAGAAGGCTGTATTTGTGGTTCACTCTAGCAGAAGCTGGAAAAATGGTGTACGTCTTTACCATTTGTATGATATATGCATTATCCCATGTGTCTTAATGATGCTCCAAGGAACATGTGTAAGTCAAACTGTTCTTGGCAGAATGTTTCTTTAATTAAAGAAAAAGAGGAAAAAAGAAATTTAACCTGATGCTAGATTTTCCTTCAGAATTAAATGTAACCATTGCAATTGAGCTTCATGTCTCACAGTTTGAAAAGTAATGCTATCCCCAATTCCATTCTGTGCTGTCCCTCTAGTTCCCAATCTCCTTGTTGTAAAGGAGATGATCAAACGGCTGCAGGAGCTTCGTCATACTGAGCAGGTGCAAAGAGCATATGCTCTCAATTGTGGAGAAGGTGCCACAGTCAGTTATGAGATTCAGATTCGTGTGCTGCGGGAATTTGGACTTTCTGATGCTGCTGCTGAACTTCTGCAGGTATGAGAAGTTGCTGTAGTAAGATCACAAATGCTTTGATTCAGGTTCTGTTATGATTGAGTTGACCTGAATGTGTAGTCTGCAATAAGAGCTACTACATGCACATACATGTGGAAAAACCACTGATGCTTTGAAATGCCTTCATAACTTTAGAACTGTCCAGGTGCAAATTAGTGAGATTGTTGCATTTGATTGATGTGACTATAAATGTGTAAGTGCAATGTATAAATATTTTTCCTGAAAGTTGTTGCTGTTCAGGGTGTTCTTACTGCCACAGACTTTTGGGAACAAGGTTGAATCTCAGACTTTAAAGTAGATTAAGATTAAAGGGTTGTTTTTAAGTAGGATAAAACAGTTTGAAAATATGCTGTCTGAGCCTTCAAGGAAGCACCAGGAGTAGTTGACTGACTTCTTTTTAACCAAGGGCCCTTAAAAGCTATTTTTCTAGGAGACGAAGAATGCCAAGCCAGTCTTTCCCCTGTTGAAACTAGGTTTTGAAACGTTAAAAAATCTGAGTTATGTAGTCGTAGTTACTCTGTTATTTAGTTTCAGCTAAGTATTGGCTGTTCCCAAATACTTGGCGAATATTTCTTGTACAATAGCTGTAGCATACAAATGAGGGCATTCACATGTGAATGACTTGTTGCTGCTTACTTCCTGAGATTCCAAACTTACTGCTTCTGTCTTTTGTTTTTGTTTTTTTAAACCTTGAATCCTTACGATGTGAAGAAATAACTCTCTAAAAAGAATGTTGTGATTTAACTGACTGTAAATGTTTTGTAATTGGAGTAAACAACCTGAGCAACTTAAATTCCTTGTTAGAGGTAGTTCATGAGAATAGTCAAAGCATAACTAGAAAACTAGATTATGACTTCCTCTTGAATCAGAGGAGAAGAAGGCCTAAGCGATTCAGTAGATCTGCGTAGGACATATCAGGACTGGGAAACTGGAAGTTCCACTTTGGTTTGTATGCTCCTGTTAAGCAAATTGCATTTGTTGGGCAGCTTTTTCGCATGCCTCCTGTCTTATTTAAAACAACAAACAAACAAAAATTACTCCATGGTAGCTGTAATTGCCTCAAGCTTTGGTGATGTTTTCAGTGGCACAGCTAGCTTGTTATAGAGCTAGCAGATATAGAGTTCCAAGGTCTGTCAGTTTAGGAGACTTTTCTAGATGACTTCCTACTTCATTTTGTTACTTTTTGTTTTTCCTTTACAGAATCCTCACAAATTCTTCCCCGATGAGCGATTTGGGGATGAAAGCCCACTCCTGACACTGAGACAGTCTGGACGATGTCGCGTTAACAGCACTCCCACTGCAGAAACCATGTTTACAGAACTGGACTCTTTTGTGGCCTTTCATCCACCATTGCCCCCTCCTCCACCTCCATACCACCCACCAGCAACTCCTATTCACAGCCAGTTCAAAGTGGGCTGGAAACAAAGGGTGCCAAGTCAACATCCCTCCCGTTCTTTTTCTTACCCTTGTAATCATTCACTATTCCACTCCCGAACAGCTCCCAAAGCTGCACCGCCTGTCTACTTGCCCAGTGTGAAAGCAGCACCTCCTGATTGCACTAACACTACAGGTCTGGGGAGACAAACAGTGGCTGCAGCAGCGGCAGTGATGGCGGCTGAGAAGCAAGTAGTAAGTGTTACAATTTCTCCTCCCCATCTCTGGCAATTCAAAGTAGCTTGTTGAGCTGGAGAGAATTCTCATAATGAAGTAACTTGGCTTAGTTAAAACAGCATCTCTGCTGGTCAGGAGTTTTTTCTGTCAAAACTGATCATCAGCCTTCTGCATCTGGAAGGCATGGTCTCACACCTGGGAGACTGAATGCTCCAGAGGCAGGAGTGGTTTTGGAGGGGCAAATAGGACTTGCAAAGCTTCTGAAATAGCATAGTTTGCTCCACATTAAAACAAAGTAGAAGTGAACTTCAGTAGTGGACTGCATGCTGTAATTCACAGTAGAAATATTGATGATATTTTGGCTATTTGCAGGTAAGTAGCCCTGAACTAAACTTTTGTGTGTAAAAGGAATCTGTGGAAAATGTGAAAGTTTCACATCTGTGAAAAAGACTTTAAAGTGAATAGGCAGGCAGAAATTGGTAATTCCAGATGTGAAGGAGTTTGTTACAGCATTTAAAGACAAACGTCATAGTCACTTAACTACAATACGATGCAATGAAAACTGTGAACTATATAACAGGTGCTGAACCAAGAAATAGCTTTGAAGTACAGGAAAAGCTAAAATAAGAACTTGGTAATCATTTCTTCAGTGAGAAAACTGCTTCAGTGTACTGTTCTGTCATACTGAAAACCGCACTGCTATATTTTAGGTTAAAATATTTAACTTCAACTTAGATTTTTTTCCCTATTGTTTGTTCAAGGGTTTAATTCGTAGTGTCTCTCTCTTTCTTGGTCAGTATGGACTTCAGTAAGGAAACCATATAGTCATGTTTCTGTGATAGCTGATGTAAATTTGAGCTTGTTCGTCTGTAGCTTGGGTGGGAGGGCACAGCTCACAGCTTTACTTCACATTAGAAATGTTTTGACTAGAATATTTATATTAAAAATGCAATGAGAAACATAGACTTAGTATGGATGATATTTTCCTTATTTTTTCTGCAATTTGTGAAATACTAGTAGTTAATGATTACTAAAATTGCTTTCATTAAAAACGTTAAATATACGTAGAAATTAACGCTTCTGTCTGGAAGACTGTAATATGCTTGTCTCATTGCAGGTGTAGGCAACAATGGCATGCTACAACTTCCACACGCTGTGGATCTTGTCAACCTTGTAACTGGTGCTCCCCCAGCTCTGTGGCTATTGTGCATACACATATACAAGCGATTAACTTGCTTTAAAATATGAAATGCAAGCCAAGGGGTTCCATCTGTAGTGGGGAAACAGATGTTTCATTGTCTTCCCTGCACTGAAATTCTCTGCTATAACAGACTGTTTGTTAGGTTCTGCACTGAGCACTTATTAAATATAAGATGAGCTTAAGAAGGAACTATTATTGTGGCACAGCCACTTCATGAAGGAAAGAAGAGGTTGTCTTAAGCTGGCAGGAAGGTGGAGGTTGAAAATGTGTTCTTTAAACAGTGTAGGAAACTTGCTGGCTAAGATTGGTCTAGGTGAAGGTAGATTGAGAAAATGTCACTTTGAATTACAGGAACTGTCCTAAATACAGTTTGTTTGGTTTCCACTTTTTTCCATGGACCAATTTCTTTTCTTTTTCAGTGTACTCAGCCCTTGCTAAATGAACTGATGCCAGATATCGCAATGGGTGTGTCAGCAATGTCTTTAAAAGACAGAAGGTTACCAGAGCTTACTGTCGACACAGAACTAAGCCAGACGGTTACAGAGGTAGGGCCCGGTCCACCCCAGCACATTTCATGTATTCAGAGCAGACACATGCCTACTTCTCGAAAGAAACATGCAATAGAGCAAAAAATAGATGCTCGAGAAAATCAGCAGGAATATCCTGACTTCTATGACTTCTCTAATGCTGCGTGCAGACCTTCCACTCCAGCACCAAACAGGCACAGTCCTTCGCCTTCACAAGGCATGTATTTTGGCCCAGATTTGTATAGCCACAATAAGGCATCACCAAGTGGCTTAAAGTCAGCTTATCTACCTTCCCAGATATCTCCTAAAAAACAAGAGGATTCTAGGAGGGAATACCTCCTCTCCCAAGATGGGCATCAACACAGACTAAAGAATGAGCCAATACACCTCGATGTCTTAGAACAACCTCCCCAGCGACTGGACTTGGCATTGGCTACCCAGGAAAATGCTGGTAATGGCCCAGTTCACATCAGGGGAAGAACAAAAATGGAAACTGACTTAACCTACGGGCTAACCTCCAACAGACCTTCGCTCTCTGCGTACACCTCTGAAATGCAAGAAGAGAGACCCAGTAGGAGACTGGCAGATGATGAGCCATTGGAACATGGAACACAGAGAAATGCAGATTTGGAAAGGGAGGATGCAGCAAGCAGAGGAAGAAGGTCTCCAAACAAACCAGACTTCCTGTATAAAAAATCTGCCCTATGAAAGCAACCTCCACTATTTCTCTGTGCCTAAGAGTTGTATCCCATTCTTTGCAACTTTTGGCCTGACTTCTGTCAGACAAATCATTCATGCCAGCAGATAAATTCAGCTTCATTCACTTCTTTTGTACATACGTTGCTTTGTTAGAGACGGCATGCTATAAGTTTTTTTTTTTTAATGCTGCTTCTGGTTTTATTTTGTGGGAAACTTTTTTTTTGAGCAAATTTAATTAAGCCTTTAAAAAAAAAAAGCTGGTACCTTTTTTCTACAACCCGGTAGCCTTTTGCACCTCTACATCTATTTTAGTGTATTAGTTTTGTACTAATCTGTTAAACTTGTCACATTTAAAGGACTGTATTTTCATACTTTTTGCATTTTTCCCTTTCACCTGCCAATTCCCTACGTGCATTGGGTTGCACATTATGAAATGTATTTTCTTATGAGAGTAACAATGTGTTTATTTTTTAATTATAGGAATTCCAAAGAACAGCACATCAAAATACTACATTTTTAGTTATTTTTTTGTTTAGATCTGAAATCTTCCTGATTTTTATGACTACAGCAAGAATCCAGTCTAACATTTTGTTTGAGAAGTTCTGGCAGCTGGTCTTACCCTTATATAGCAAGCCCACTCCAAGAATTATACTTGGGTTTTTAAGTGTCCAGGGGATATGTAGGATTTCAAATTCCAGTGAAATTCACCAGGATCTGTCTGATTCTGTTTGCTTTGCGGTTCATGTGGTGACCACTGAGAATTTCATGATCACCCAAAACCTCTTATTAATTAGCCAGACTGGAATTGTTCATTTGACCATGCAGAAATAAATCTAGAAATACTGTAAAAAAGCTAGTAATAACTTGTTCTTCCAGCTACCCCTATGTGGGGGTAAGTGAAGACCAGAGTTGAGGATTCATGCTAAATTCTGGCGTGTCAGGAAGATGAGGCATAGTATCTTACGCTGTTGCCTGAATGGTAGCTCTCCAATCGAGAGAGTTCCCTCTCCGACAGAGGTGCTGAGGTGACTGCTCATTGCCTTGCTTTTTCCTGCCTATGATTTAAAAAAGGGCTTCACTCTTAGCGATGTTGTTCAGTGTTCCTTATCTGATCTGAAGTGTTTCTGACTTCGTAATTGCTACTGTTCTGTGAACAAAATCAAAGTGAAGAGTAACTGCGCTAGCATCGTCAAATCTGTGAAGCTTTAGCACTATTAAATTACACTTCTCTTCCCTGACCTTGCTTTTTTAAAGCACAGAAATAAGATTCATCTATTAACATGATATGAAGAGGGAACGATAGGATTTTGGGCTGGCTCCCTACTACTGGGTTGAGATTAAACAATGCAACTGTGTAACAGTTGTAGTTAAGTGCATCCTTCTTAATATTTACTGTGCAGTTCTTACCACAGCTTCATTGCATTTAGGGTAGGGATCTGATGCCACTGCAGTGTAGTGATTACTGGTAAAGACCTTTTTTTTTTTTTAAAAAAAAATGCAATTTGTATAACAAAGAATTTCCCCGTAGTTGAAAACTTTTAATCCTAAGTGTGACCTAAGAATTACATCAAGGTTAGGTTGTTTCCTATGGTTCAAAATGCTTAAATACTACTTAAAGAGAAATCTTGTTGCAGATTTACTTCTAGCTGATGTCAGTTTTTCTTACCTTTTTCATTAAAGCATGCAAGGCCTGACAGCCACAATACTGTTTTACTAAAATATACTGAATACTGCATTTTAGAACTACCAAATACCTTGTAGATAAATGAAGATATGGGTTTGTGGACCAATAAATCCTAATGTCTCCTACACACTGGCATACATACGCCTCCTGCTTCTATGACAGCTCTGCGGATGCTCCTTTCAAGGTGCAGCCGTAGAAGGCATGCTATAGGATTGGAGCAGAAACATAGCTGAACTGCACAGGTCATGTAAGTGTTTTGTGGGTGAGGGGAGATGGTTTTTCCTCCGTTAGCCTCTTAAACTGTTTGTTGACCACAGTCAAAATGAGTTGACCACAGTCAAAATGAGTCCTGGTCGCATCACCAATGTATATAACTTCTGTGGGACTGCAGTGTAAAATACTGTTAAATGTAAGAAG
>VXAL01007444.1:184326-198481 GCA_013399475.1 Chauna torquata | reverse complement strand
ATGGCGCGGCGCGGTCTGGCGGCGTCGGGGGGGTGTCGGCGAGGGAGCAGTGCTGCTGCAGGTTAGGGATGAGGTTCATTGGATTTATTCTCAAGATCTGAGCACAGTGCTGTCTTACTATGTAGCTCTAGCCAGACACTTTGGTCTCATGCTCATGAGCACTGGAAGCATTAATTTCTATCACACACAAAAGGGGGAAAACAAACAAACTAACTTCATTTGCATCATATATGTCGGTGGCATAACTGCTAAGAAGTCCTAGCTGTCCTCAGAAGACTTACTGTTCTGAATGATTTATTTTTACTTGAAATTCATAAATAGTTTCCTCTGAAAGTACATTTTTACTCATAGTTTGATGTGGCACTGTGTGCCTGGACTGAGATGGGGCTGAAGTCTCCAGATTTAACTCTTAAGCTTGAAATTTGTGGGGACATGGTTGACAAAGACTGAGAGGTTTTGAGGTTATGGCTTGAGGGAAATGATGAAGTGGTTTGTCTTTGGAATAAGCTGGTGAGAAATACCTTTCTGGGGTTGGAGAGACATGTCTGTTTTAGAATACAAAATTGCTTCTGAAGTTCTGGAAGCTGAACAGTATTAAAAAGAGACTGAAGTGTTTAAAAGTAGGTGCAAAATAAAAGGCAAGTTCTTTTGAGGCCACAAAGACAATCAGGCCATTTAGACAATCTGTTTTCACTTCTATATTTTGAGTTAGGAAGAAGATAGCAGTTAACAGCAGCTGATTTTAAGTGGAAAAGGATTTGTCAAATTACCGGAATTGTATTTTTGTAGTCCACAGCAGGATTTCCTACCTAGTTGGATATGTGGAGGGAGGGGCGCAAGACCATCTTTATTCTCCTTCATGGAAGCATTGATCAGAAGCTAGTGTTCATACACTTCACTCGCAGAACACACGTACCTGTGCTACCTGCTACTTTTTGTTCTCTTTCTACTGAAACTTTGGTGCAAAAGCTCCTTGTTTACATGAAGATCTTTCTGATTAGGCTGGAAACTAACATCTTTTCCTCCTACAAATTTGAGGAAGATAATGGGTTAGTAACTCTATTTTGCTTTAGGATAGAGGTATGAACATTAAGTCTTCTTGGATGAGGAAGATTCATGCTCCTTGTTCTATTAAAGACAGAGCTCAGACTTTCGTTTAGTGAGCAACATGCAAAAATTTCTTATTCCCCTTTCCCTGACCCCTTCCTCTTTCCCTTAATGTATTGATGAATAACTTAATTTCTGAAACATATTCTTCCTTTGAAATGTTGTATTGTTCCCTGGAGTTACTGAAGTTGTGCGTTCATAACTGCTGTGTTGACTGGCAGTTTCTTGTTATGTTTTTCATTTCTGAAAGCTAGGACTGTGGCCACCCTTACTTGTAAGCCTTGGTTTTTGGTCTTGGAATGTCCCAAATGTTTGTCTTTATGGATTTCTTTGGTTTGGAATTTTTTCTTTTTTGAAAGAACACACATGCTGTCTGAGGCACTATTTCTTCTAATAATTATATGCTTATATGGTAGAGGTGGTGGTGAGCTCTGTTCAATACAGGGAATGGCTGAGGGATGAAACTGTAAAACCATATTTGGGGTTTCTGTAGTTATCTGTACTTCCAGAAGGTAGCCTTGCCTTCTGCAGTGTCACGGTTTTGTTTCTTGTCCTTGTGTTGTTACTGGTATAAAGTCAAGTGCCTTCAATGCTAAAGGCTCAGAAAAACTTTCTTAAACTGACTTCATGTCCTATGCAAGTGTTTTTTCTATGACCTGCATAACCAGTACTTTGTAAAACTTGTTTACGCTTCAATTGTACATAATGTTTTTTTAAAAAAATTAAAAAATAGTATTTTTATTTAGGTACCTCCAAACTTGAATTCTAGTCTTGTGTGATACATTGTAAAACAATACATTTCTCTTTTGAGTACCATTACAGTTGTAAAAAGGTTTTCACTGGTTCTATTTTTCTACTGTTGCTGAGAAGCATGTAACACTGACTTTATCCTACGTATAGTTGGCATTTCAAATAAATGGCTTGTATAGAACATGCTTGTGACTTCCTCAATTTACCTGCTACCACCAGCCTGCTGAAGCAGGGCCTGAGTGGCAGAATGGACCCTCTTGTCCTTGTGCTGAGCTTTCCAGCTGCTGGGCTGGGCTGGGGGAGGAGGAGTCGTTAGATACAACCCAGGAGGTGCTCTGCAGCAATAAAGGCTCTTGGGGAAAAAACAAGGTTTGTCATTCCTTCTGGAAAAAAATTACACAATCATTGAGCATCAAGGATATGATACAAACCAGTGTTCAAAAAAAAAAAGGAATTTAAAGTTAGTAGCACTATTCAATTTATTAAAAAGAAAAGCACTTCAGTGGAATTCTGGCTAGAGCTTAATGGACTGTGGCTCTTTGCTATTAACGGCAATAGGATTAGTCACAGGCAAGGCACCAGGCCTTAGCCCTTGATCTAGAAAATGTTTTTCTCAGAGCCAAAGACTAATTAAATACACAGCATTCTTTTCTTGAATTGCAGCTATCCTGTCAGCTGAATAGTCATGAAATCTGTTTCACAGGAACAACTGTGTTTCACTACTTCAAAGAGATGACAAGTTTAGAAGTGTGTCATCCAGCAGCAGAAAATTTTGACTACATTCTCTTTGATGTGCAACAGCACAATCCTTCAGGTGAGGCCCTGGCAGAAAGGGAGAGGAGGTGAAGAGAAACAGTACTGTATGATCTTAAATGCTAGCTGACACCCCCAAGCCAGGTAGATGCGTTTTATGAGCAACTTCCTGAACTAGAACTTTACTGTGGGCTTTCTGTTCACTTTGCAACAGCACCCTAACTTCACAGAAGCCAGGATTCCTGTTCACCTCGGGACAGCCTTTGGGAAGAAAGCGTACCTGGACTGGCTGGTGCTGTGCCCAAGTGCTTGCTCATCGCTGCAGGTAAAGTGCACTCAGTTACACCAGCACATGCTGATGGCAATGCATGGCTTCAGTCTTGACCTCCTGGTGTGAAAGTGCAGCTGTACTAATTGCTCTGGAATTTACAGGGTTCAAAAATTCTCCTGACACTGAACTCCCTCAGTGCACCCCTGCTTTCATTTCTTGAGTACAGCAAATGTGTTGGGACTGGGTCTTACTGTAGTATTTACCTACACTGTGATTGCTTTTTTTTTTTTTTAAAAAACACTAAAAACCTAGAGTTTCAGTTCAGGGTGATCTGAACTCAGAGCTAGAACTGAGGCCAGCACTTGCCTCTGGCCGCCTTCCACCCCACCCCTGTTTAATGAATTAAATGCACAGAGGACAGATGTAATGGTACAGAGGACACAATCCCATTCTGCTTTTTCTCCTGCTCAGAAGTGCACCCCCACACAAAATGCCAGCCCTCCACAGGGAAGTGGGTGAGAGCTGGAAGCAAAGATCTAAGCATATCAAGGTTTGATATGGCTAACATGTAATCACCCTAGTTTTGTTTGGCTGGATTATGAATGAAAATATTGAACACTACAGCAGCATTCCAAAAAACAAGACCACACAGATTGAACAGTTCTTTATTTTTAGATAGTTAGATACACAGTTAAAGTCCTGTAACAGTTCCTACAAAAAAGCACATACAATACCCAGAGTTAAATTTAAAAGCAACTAGTTGTTTTGCATGAAACAAACCAATTAACTGAGCCTTTATGCTAGAACTAGCTTCTGTAAATGAAGTCATCAAAAACAATAGGGAGAACAATAAATGCCTGATCGTCTCCTAAAAAGTCTCATTAACATAGAAGCAAGAACGGTACCCCAGGGCAAACACATCTTCCAATTACAGAAAACAAGAGTTAAAAATTATAGCTTTCTTAGAGCAGTGTTTTGGTTTTGTGAGTAAAGAAAACAAAAAACTACATTAGGCTCAAAATAACTTACAAAAATTCAAGATTTAATTGCAGTTAACTGTAGACTCTTAAAGAGTCAGTGAAACATCTCCTGTTCCTTGATTATCACAGTGATTATAAAAAGATCATTCATTTTATACTGTACAAAATGCCAGGATGCTGCAGTGTTTTCAGGAACATTTACAAAGTAGAACAATTTAAAGTAGGCTAGTTTTTAAAATCAAAGCACATTATAAGTCCTCTTACAAACCCCTGATGCTTAAGTTGTAATTTAGTACCTCTTCCTAGATATTATTTATATTCTAGTGAGCAGATAAAGTTCATATGACAAGTTTTTGCATGTAAAACAGCACTGTACAATATTAGAAACAAAGTTTTTGAATTTATAAAGAAAATGGATACAACATTCTGCTGCATCAAATCAAACCTATAATTTCTCATTTTTTACCTGCTTAGGGAGTACTTCCACAGCAGAGAGTTAGCATGTGGAAGTACAGTGCCATTTAGTTCACATGATAAGAACCAAGTTTTAGAATGCAGTTTTACCCAACAGGATTAAAACCAACAGACCATTATAACACGTCTGCTTTACTTTTTAAGGAACCATGTCTCCCTGCATGTAGTAAATAGAAACTTACTTTGTGCAGGGAGCATCTGACAATCGCCACAACCAGAAGAGATGATACAGAACCATTTAGAGAAGGAAAGCAACACACTCCAGTCTTGCAAAACTCAGAGTGTGTACTACACCCATGTTTTAGGACAGTGGATAGCTATAGGCACTAAAAGTATAACAGGTCAAAGAAGAAAGGGAATAAATAGTTGCACAAAGGTCCTTCAACAAGCAATCCTCGCCTTGAGATGAGGCCAACTTTCAAAGAAATACAAAGAAGATCAATACTGAAATCCATGTAAAAGCAATGTACCTGTTCAGAACACACTTTATGTGTTACAAATAAAGGAAGTGAGACAAAATGATGAAGTTGGAGGCAGTTTCTTGAATCTGATGAGACGCCAAGTACTAAAAATGCCTCTTCTGTTTGTCAATTGATATTGTTTTCCCAGTTGTCCTTTCAGCCTCAAAATCTCAGTCTAACTACAGTAGTACTGCATCCGATTAGTCCGTCGTCTTTTCCGTGACTGAAATTCTTCAAAGAAGTGCTGAATGTCTTCTCTTTTAACAACCTATCAGAAACAATAGGAAACCCAGGTTGTGGAACAGTAATTTAGTTAAACCGTCTTTTTTTTTTTCCTCTTACATATGTTTGACATGTAATGCACAAAGCATTTAAAGGTATTCTCAAATCTCTCTGATAGAGCTAACAAAATAGCTTTCCTGTCTTACTCAAAGGACATGATTAATACCCAAATTCCATTACAAGAAAATACAAAGAGACAAATGAGCTACCCAAAGCTAAAACAAGCACAGAGAGCAAAGCTCCTTATATTTTTAATGGGTTTGGCTACTTGCTTTTACAATCAGAATAATTAACACAAAGCAAGATTTGACAAGCTCATTTCAGACACATTACAGTGTAACTTAGAATGGCAGTTCAGCAAATCTGTGGCTTAATACTGAGCAAATAAAATGCTTGTGTTGTTTAATAATGGCAAGCAAACTGAAGGAAAATAGCCAACAACACTGTTCACCAATAATTTAGTCAGTCCTATTCTTCATATAAGAACAAAGATTAAGAGCTTTTTTCCTGAATGCTTTTCTTAGAGCAATAAAAGTTTCATTGAAATTTAAAAACTGCTCTCAGCACACGATAGACAGATTTCTGTAAGGTTCGTTATTTCTCAGCAATGTCATTAAAGAAATATGATTTTTAAATTCCAGCTGAATCAGGAATGTCTAATTTCTACTGCAGTAACAGCAACTCCGAGAGAGAAAAAAATACTACAACATAGCATTGTAATATTTAATACCCCATAACAATATTTTAAAACACTTTCTGGCCAACAAATTTTGCAAATTCTGCAAGTTGCAGCTTACCGTTCCCTCATCTGCAAATCTCCTGAGATAGTCAGTCAGTTCTGTCTTTAAGTCATTGTACTCTGGATGGAGAAGTGAAGGTAAGGGGAAAAAACAAAACAAAATGATACACAGCTTTAGTTTAACACTGGCTCAAGAAGACAACCTGTTGCACTTCCTCTTGTCATTAGATTTACTTGAGAGAAATCTAGGTTTGAACTGGATTATAAATTAAAAAAAATCAAAAAACAAAAGAAGTCTGGGTAAACAAGAGATGCCTAATAATTTATCAGACTAGCCTCTGCAGTCTGAGTTCAGGTGACCTTCAGAGAAACGTACTGAAGTTCAGCACACTCTGCAGAACAGGTGCCAAGCAGCAACCTTCACCCCAGCTTCACATCAACTGGCACTCCCCCAGACAACAGGAGACAACCAAAACAACAGAACAAGGTTAAGACAAATAAGCCAGTAAGCAGAAGTGTAAATTAATGTTTGAATATTCAAGTCAGAAGAAATTCCCATCAATATCATATCTGAGACATCAAATAGGAGAAAAGTTTCCATGCCATCTAGTTCCTTAATGTAAGTTAAAGTTGTAACAACAGGCCAGAGAAGACAAACTTCTCTACAGTAACAGTGACTGAGGTTTGCGATCTGTCAGTCCTCTACACATTCATTTCAAACTATTTTTGAATTAAACTGCAAGACCTGATACTAATCACTTATGGTTAACTGTTCAGTTAAAATGCTAAAGCAGATTCAGAAAATGAATGCTTTTCTATTTACCACAGATGAGTTCTACTTGCTGGACTCTGTTCATGCTGTTAAGGGTGTCCATTAAAGGATCTCTCCTGTCCGTTTCTTGGTCACTGGTACCTTTATTTTCATAAGCCAAGACAGTGTCACATTCATCTGTCAGGAACTGGACTTCAAGCTCTGAATACATTTTCTGGAAAACAATGTAAAATTTACTTTTGTATTACAAAACTTCTCAGACACAGATGCTCTTCCCCCATGCCCTTTTGCATTCGGTATCACAAATAACAACAATAAAAATAAGTTTTGTATCAAGCATTTCAATCATTTCCCCATGATGACTTCCAAAACAAGACTGGCTTTAAGCAGCAAAGAAAATACAAATGTTTAGAAGCTCCTTCATGCCGCAATAATTCCACAGAATCCAGTGTGTTTCTTTATGTCAGATGGAGGGATTTTTTTAGGTGACTATATGCAGAGTAAGAACATTCTCAGAGACTTTTATGTACAGGCCTCTCTTCAAAGATTCTTTGGGAGCTCCTCCTTGCCTCCTCCACTTGAATGTTTATAATGAAGAGTGAATACATACCAAACAATCTGCGCAAGTGCATAATTTGCTTCTCCAGTTTGATGGCCAAAAGGTGGCAGTATCTTTTTTTAAAAATTGCTTGCTTTGGAGTTCTTTCAGCTTGCAAACTGGTTCTTCACTCTTAGTAACTGTCTGAATTAAAAGGAGAGCGTTGAGTGTTCTATAACTTCAAATACATACGGATCTTTCCAGCACGTCATTTTCCTTACACAAGATTTTTCTTTTGTCTCAGACAATTTCATGAAACAACCTATATTATCAGTCCATTCCCATAAGGATTCCAATACGGTTTAGCAGTTCCCACTAGATGTATAATATACTGTTCTTTTAGAAATTTACTGCAATAGCCATAGATGTTTAAGAAATCAGAGAACTATCATGGAAATGCAGTTACAACGCACAACACCACCGTATTAGAACAAACTCAGAAGTTACCTCAGTGTAAAGGCAAAATGGCTGACAAGATGGATGCAGCTACCCTATCTGCAAACAGACGTTACACCCTTGTCTCACCTGCTTTTACAGGCACATTCCACAGCCTGTGCCGTGCTCCACTGAGACTACATGCTTAGAGTGCCAGCAACTGAAGAGGAACACAGAAACAGACAGAAAGCATTTACCCCCTCACTGAACCGCTACAGAAAGAGGTGGGGTTTGCTTCATGTACCATTAGTATGAAGATTACAGGACAGAAAAGGCGGCATTTTACCTCTGGACAAGCAGACCCAGAGCTAGTGGATGGTTCGTTAAACTGTTCCATTTGCTTTTCCTCCTTCATCTCTTGGTGTTCTACTGCACTTTCTTTTTCTATTTCTTTCTTCTGTTCTTCACCTTCCTCAATATTCAGGACAATCCCTTCATCTTCAGAAGAGCTCGCCTTGGTCAGAGCAGGAACTAGAAGATGCACACACACAAGTGAAAATACTGTGCCAGAGTACAGGCTACTACAAACATTCCTTCTGTTTTACAGTGTAGCATTAAAGAGCACCTGGATTACCTCACACACTGCAGGGTCTTGGATATATTCTACAGCTGTCCAAACACACAGTGACCTATGTATGAAAAGAACCACTTCCTCTTTCACCACACTCTTCTTCGCCTCTCATACTCATTCTAAAATACTCTGCTTCCCAAAATCTAAGACCTAGGAGAAGGAAAACGGCATCACAATTTCAGATTGTTCTGTACTAAGATGCTTGGTCCTTCTTGACACTCCTTGATCGCTTTCATAGGTTCAGTAGCTGTCATGTACTTTTTGCTGACTTTGTGTTGGAGTCCTTCATTTTCTCCAGACACAAGTTTAAAAAACAAAACAAAAAAACTCCCACATCTTTCTAAAGCATTTACAGACATATTCAGCTTTATACATGGTTTTGCAAGAGAAAAAAATTAAATAGCTGTTTATCTAAAGAATTGTAAATTAATAACAATGTACAAAGCACATCACTTTCCGAAGTGTTCAGACCCTCTGCTGCATATGCTCTTACTAAGCAGAATGCACAATTATGTAATTTCAGCTGAATCCTTCTTCAGGAGCTCTCCTTTTCCCCATAAAACCTTTTGCTGATGATACTCATTTTAGAGAAAAGAACTTAAAAAATATGAAGTAAATTCTACCAAGTAGAAACGAGCAGTTGTCATGTCTATTCGTCCTAGGGATGTGCAAGTGTTATCTGCCAGTAGTTTGGGGTGACTCAATAGAAAAGTGATGCAGCATCTCAATAAAACAGAACTCCAAGATAGATTAACTACACTAACCACTTCCTTACATAGAACAAGTTTATGTTTTGATATCAATTCATGTGTGTTTTCTGTGACATTGCTAGTTACAAAGAAGGAAAACTGAACAAACATACTGAAAAAACAAACCAGCATTCTGCACTGTATTTCTATTAGAACCAAGAGAAACCCAGCTAAGCCAGCTTGGAGTCCTTAAAATTACCACTGAAATTCCCGGCACACAGGTGATCACCAGTTGCTATAAGCAACCTTTAGGAAACAGGACTACATGAAGCCAGCTTTTTCCACTGGAATCAAGTCATCTACCCTTCTGATCCCGCAGAGAGCACGTATCAGAGAGATGCCTGGTGTGACCACAGGGAACACACATCCTGAGCAGAGCCTCAGCTCTATTCAGGTCCAGGTTTCATACATTCCTTTCAGGTCACTCATCACTCACTCTTTTCTGCTCAGAGAAAAAGCTCTGCTGAGCTTTTAGACTCAGCTGTTTTCCTTATTGCTTCTCTTATGATGCCTCTTCGGTTCCTCGATTCAGCCTAGAAATTCAGTTCCTTGAGACAAGTATTAAATCTTTATCCATCTATGTGCTAGCACATCTTTGATGAAATAAATTAGTGAGCGCTATGGAATTAAGATCTAGGAATAAGAAATGCCTTTTTCTTTTTTTTTTTTTAAAACAGAACAGTTACTGCAGCCCTGCATGTTCCACTGCTGTAGGTGACTGTCCAATATGAGCAGCATTTCTCCAGCCACTGAAAGAGTATAATATCATAAGTCAACCAAATACGAGAAACACATACTAATGAAATACTGGCTCAGCTGACTTAATTTTCTTTACCTGCTAATTGTGAAGCATAGGCCCATAGGAAATGGCAGTGATTCATGCAGGCTTGGCACACCATTTCATGGAAGTCTCCACTTTCAGGGGGAACCGCACCAAGATGCTGTCAAAAAGAAACAAGCACATACCAGTTAAACTTTCACTGCAAATGAAGATTCAGGTAAAACATCAACTGCCACCATGTTTCAGCACAAGCATACAGTCCCGCTAACTTGCTGCAACAAATATCAGTGTAACAAAGACTGGACAGAGTTGATCATATGCCAGGAAAAGAAATAACTCTGTCTTCACTTACATGCCTTTTTTTTTAGCCTTTTATTCCTCCTACATAACCAGAAGTCTCAGTTCTATCTTTACCTCAGCTTTGAAACTTTATTCTTCTTAACGTGGTCCTAAATGTAGCCTACTAAGATACTACCGCAGACTTTAAACACCTAAATAATTTTCTTATTGCTTCCTTCTATGTAAAAGATTGCAAGTCTTCATATCATTCACATACTGGGACTGACAAGAATTAGGTCCCAAACCTCTCCACAAACCAATGAGAAACATTTAGGCAATTAAAAGCACTTACCTACTTTCTTTTGAGAAAAATTCTTACAAACCTCACAGTACGCAGCATAATATCATTAATATATACATTTACAACAAAGAATCCCATAGCGTGTCTGCAGAACTTATAATTGAAGCAAATCATCTTTTTTCTTCTTTGATCCTTCAACTTCAAACATTTTACTTTCTAACAATCCACTATGGAATTTCACTCATGCCCTTGAAGGCACAAGAGGCTGAACTCTCAATGCTCACGCATTAAGTAGGACACCCACCGAAGCGCTTAGCTGCTTTTAAAAGATTTCCCTGAAGTTTGTAATCAGGAACCAACAGCACAGTTTGTTCCTTGCTATTTAAAGTAACTACAGTTTAAAAAGCATTCTTCTGAAAGAACAACTATTCAGGTAGTTGATAATGATGTGTCTCAGCAACAACCTTCTCACTGATTCTAATGATTAGAATTCTCCAGTTAAAATAACTTCTTGTAGCTTAGTCTCCTTATTCTGCAGAAGGAACCTTGAAAAAGGTAGAACTCTCCCTAAATCTTTTTTTGGACTGGAGGGAACAGCAGTGCAAGATTAAAGATTTAATATTCCCTTGCAGTAAATGAAGAGAAATATCCCAGAACATATATACAAGATCTTTTGAGAACTACAGCAAAACTTCCCAAGTAAAAATTACCACACAAACTTACCTGATGTTATTTTATTTCTATGAAAATGGTAATTCTGCTACTTATAGTTTCCTTACCCTTCCATGGAACCAGTCTTCACAAACTATGCACTGGATCATTTCATCTGGAATCTAGATGAATGGTCTTATTATTAGCATTAATATCAACCTTCAGAATCTTTCACAAGCCTCAAACTATGGTATTATGCAAAGCCTGCTCAAGTGAATTGCACTTCCCTCCTTGCCCACCCCCAGTGAGCTGCCATTAAATAAGCAGTTACTGCTTTGTAAGTCAGTTTGCCTCCCTGAAGTTCAACAACATATGTGATTTGTCATACTATCAAGACTACGGAAATTCCCATTTATTTTTACAGAACTAGTTTTCCCTGTAGAGCAAGACAAAAGAGCTAACAGAAGTTAACACAGTATTGGTGTCTTTCTTCCTGTGAACAGAAATGCATGAACAGGCAGCTATGCAAAAGAAAGATATTGCTATGCATGACATCATCAGGTTTATATAGAAATGCCAGAATCCTGACTTAACTGTCCATAATACAGTACAAAAAAACTGATTTGTTAATGAAACAATTATTAATGATTTCTTTAGAAACGTTAAGATACCTCTAAACTTGGGAGAGATGAGTTTATATTATCCTTTTTCTTGCTTGAAAGACTTGTGCCTTCCTTATTCTTTAAAACACCTAACTTCTATGACTGGAGACAAAAGTTTGTGTGTGTAAACCAAGTGGCGTGCTTTAATACTTCACAGAACGAAAAAGCGTTCTGAGTACCACCAATGAAGGCTAATGCTGCTGTTACAGGACAGACTCTCCTCATTCCAGAGTCCTTGTCAGAGCACCACTGCAGGCAAGAGGAAAGGGATTCTAGTCTCTCCTAACAAGTGCAATGCATTTATTCCACACTTACAGCATTTCTCAAGGTAAAGAGAAACACATCCTCTAAGGAAATTGGGTAACTTTACAAAGAACAGAGATGACTGCAGCAGCACTTCATCCTAGTGATGGTTTGTCTTCCTTGTCTGTCTTTAAGGCACAAACATGTTCTACTACTTAAAAAACATGAGAAAGTAATTACTTTATACAGCACATCACAATGAAAATTGATATGGAACAAAAGATTCTTAAAGCGGAATCTTCCCTGCGAGGCAGCTCAGGGACCACCATAAGGACATTATGCATAAACACCATCTACATATGGTTAGTACTACATTTTGTATTTCTTACCTCATCTTCAGGATCTGGATAAGGTCTTTTACAAGTACAGTATAAGCCATAGAAATTGTCGTTATACTTGTTTCCTGAGTTCACCTTGCCTTTTTCCTACAAGGAAAGGAAAAAACGGTTTCAATATACAACAGTGAAAAACAAGCAAACAAAAAAAAACAGGAAATATGCATAACCTGGAAAAAAACAACTCCTGTTCTACGTTACTTCCTAAAAGCAATCATTATGCACAGCAGCTTGAAAATCTAAACACGAAGATATTATCTGGAAATGCCTATGCCATACAATGAACAGATGACAGGGCACATGAGGAATACTGAAGTTCAGAAGGGAAGAGGAAAAGCACACTTTCTGTATCTGTAACAACAGATGTGTGTGAAAAACTGTTTTTAAGCTATTGCTAATCTACAACTGTTACTGTGAGAGCTGTGATCACTAATCACGCATACCTGCTGCCACTGCGGCAATGTCTGTAGAATTACTGTGCACCTTCCCCTCCATTTTTTTAAAATCTTTTTTAACATCTACACTGTGATCCAAACCCAACTTTGTTTAATTTTACCACTGAGTTTACACTAAATTCATGTCATATAAACCTCCCTGAAAGGAGGATGATCCAAATTACAAAACAAGCTAAATAAAACTCAATTACAGGTAATCCTGTTTCTAAAAGCGATTAATACAGCTGCAGCCAGAGGACTTCAGAACTGTACGTAGCTGCAGCCTAAAGGCCACCTGCAGAAACAGCTGTGACCATTTATGACGTTACTGCAAAATGCTTTGTAACCACTATTCTGAGAAGGGAAGAACAGATGATGCGAGCACACTTCACCGGTGAGGTCAGCCAGGTTAACAGGTGGATGCTGAAGGTCATTGAAACGATATGACTGATTTTGCACTGACGTCAAGGAGGAACAACCAGGCGACCCATTTCATTCACTCAAATGCGGAACAGGAACACCTTAAAATTGTCACAGGTGTCTCTGTAGAGATCACCGGACCATGGCCCTTGGCTTACTAGCTCTGGATCTGTCACCAATTACACCAGACCAAAATGCGCACGCACAAAACCAGCTGCTGTTTCTACATTTTGAGTGTACCCTGGAAACTGCCCTACAGGCAAGGTAAACATCTACCTCTAGATGCTTCCCAAAAAGATTACCAACTTCTTAACAAGTGCAAAATGCCCGGCGAGTATGACAGCACAGGGGGCTTGATACAGTAAAAAACTACCCCTTTGGTAGGCTCCAGTGACAACCTATCAAAATTACACCACAAAGAAGGGAACCATCCCTCTGACGGCAGCACAGCGTTAAGTTTCCTTAAAAGCAACCGTAAAAATTGCAAGCCAAAAAGTTCTTTGAAGCCAGCTTAAAGTTAATTGGACTCATTAGCACAAGGACCACAGGTTTCTGGCATTATGCTGGCCACGGACACAGAGCAGCTGCATTCATGGATAACAAGGACCAAACATCCCCGTCCCCCTACTCCAACAACGGTTCAGCCCTGTGGTCCCTCAACAGTTTTGTCTCCTGCCGCAATACTCCCACCTCGTTTAGCTTGCTAGAAAAAAGAGAGGCACCACGTGAGCCAGCACTTGCTGAGGCAAGACACCAACCTTCCGAGACTCTTCTGAGTTACTTTAATTCTGTATGTGCAAAACCAAGGCCTGAACTTACTGGAAGCAATTTGCACTGCAAATTTTTGAACTTGCTGTTTCCACAGTCACAGCGGAAGTTCCTGGAAAGAAAACCATAGCGTTTCAGAGTTCTGGTTAAGTGACAACACGTTAACTTCTGCGCTTGTAGTAATTCCCAACGGCTTTTCAGGAAGCACGACAGCGCTCTCGCAGCCTTCTTAAACGAGTGGGTGCCCCAGGGCCGGCCGGAGCGCCGGGCAGCCTCGCC
>VXAL01007444.1:159732-174081 GCA_013399475.1 Chauna torquata | reverse complement strand
CGCTGCCGGCCCGCTGCCATCGCTGCCCGGCCGCCCCGGAACCGCGCCACTTCCGGCATGAGGAGAAGCACTGCCGGTGCGCGCCCGTCTGCATCCGGGGCGGGGCGGCGGGTTGGCCGGCGGCCATCTTGGCTCGGGCCCGCGCCCCTCTGTGGCGCTGTTGGGCTCGCCCAAAATGGCGGCCGAGGCTCGCTGCCCGCCTTCCTCTTTCGCCCTTCAGTTGCCGCCGGCGGCCCCGACCCGCCATCCGTTCCGCGTCAGCGCCGCTTCGTGTGCTAGCGGAGAGGTTGGGTTTGGGCGGGCCAGGCGCAGAGCAGAGCAGGGGCCTTCGGCGTGCCTCGGCGCACAGGCCCGTTCCCAGCCGCCGTGGGGCGGGCCGCGCAGCTCTCGCCTTTCCCCGCGTTGTCCTGAGTGCGGTTGGTTTAATTGCTTGTCCTCTCAAGGAGTAGAGAAACCTGAACGACTCGAGTTTTGTCGGTTGGCTGGCTTAGCCAGGTGTGGTGCATCAAGGAAAATACCTTGGAGACTGTTACGTTGTGGAACAGTCTCTCCCGTGACAGATATTAATTATACAACAGTATATGTTTATACATAAATATCTACTGCTTGCATGATGCTATTGAATAAACTATTAGGGAAAATACCACAGGGAAAAAGCCTTCAATGAAGCCAGAAAATCACCTAAATTGACCAAAAAAATTTGTTTTGTCACCTCAGTGTGGTTCACTGATGTGCATCACAGTGATACTTGGAAAGTGCATAGAATGTGTTTCAATGTATGTCTGACTTCAGTAACTGTGTAACACATATTTTCTGTGCTATTTAAAAGAATTCAGTAACTGCATTGTATTATATGTAAAATGGAAACTTTTTGCTAAATTGTAAACATTTCAGAGCCATGAGCAAACTAGTGTTTCGCAAGAAGCTGTTATAACCAGAAAAGAAAGGGAAGTTATGGAGAAGCAGTGTGGCCACAATTCACTCACATCCAGTTATAATTAAAAAGACAATCAACAAAAAATGTTATAAGGGGCATCAAATGAAAGATGTTAAAGCAATGACTTCGTTGTTGTTTTTTGTGTATAAATATATACACGTAGGATTTTCTGACATTTTTCTTCAGGGACATGGTAGGTGCCTGTGAGACGGTATATAAAGCTTCTGCAAAGTTGAATTTACGATAGCTTGCCCTGCTATGCTTGATGTTTCAATGAAAAATGTTAGAAACTAGTGTTTCGGTTTATACTCAGAATAGCTGATGACTAAATGCATGGTGCTGCAGTTGTCATTGGAAAAATAAAATAAAATAAAATAACGCTGTTGAGAATCCACAACAGTCAGAAATAAATTCTCTGGCACAGAGCAACTTCACCTTAAGCCATGTCATTTGATGCTTATTTAACTAAAGGCTCAAAGTCTATCTCCTTGGTCACTTCCAGGACCACTAGATGGTGCTCAACACCACAGCCTGTCACAGGCCTGATTCCCAATTCAGGAGAGATTTTGTACTTACCTTCAGTTGAATCATCTTTCATGAAGTTCAAATGAACTGTTAGTGTAGCTCTAATGAAAGATGTTGTAGATACGAGTAACTACATGCAGTTAGGATGCTGTTCTCCGTTAAATGCCATTCTTTCCCTTCTTACCTGTATTCTTTCTTTCTTACTGGTAGGTAGTGAGGTCCCAGTTGATCCAGAGGTAAGTGGAGTTTTCCTGCTGGCTCCTGTACAGCTGGCTGACCTTCTACTCAAGTATGGCTTTCTTGCATCATCGTATATTAGAGTGAGAGGTACTGATGGGAAATTGAATAGCTACTGCATAGAGCCTATTTCCTTAAAAATGCTGACCTAGATGTTAAAGAGGAAGGTTTCAGTCAGAACAAATATGTGACTGTGTGAATGGCATGGCAATGCTAAGCATAAACCCCGTAATTGCACTTAAGATTCTGAAGAAAAAGGATTGAAATCTACAGCTTATTCATACTTAACGAGTCTGTCTTTTGAATGGTTGAAATTGGAAAGGCAGGATGGCTTAGGATTTAACTTGCTTCATTCACGGGTCTTTTCTTCTGTGTTAACCATAGGCCTGAAATTATGGTTATGAAGAGGGAGATTTAAAGAATTTGGGGAGCTGCCATGGCAAACACAAGCTGTGTTTGAAAGCAGAGATGTAGCATCAGATAGAGTGATTTGTACTATCTTCGGGCTAGATCTCAATTTGCACAAACTCAGTGTTATGCTTAACCTCTGGCACAATATGTGAAGGGATACAGCAAATAGCTCAGATGAGGTCTTGTCCTGTTTTGTTTTTCCCCATAGGCTGCTGTTGAAAAAAATAATCAAAACTAATGGAACAAGTAGAGACTATTCTCAGCTTTAGAGGGGTTTATAGTTAGATTCCAATCATCAGGGCTGGTAACAGTGAAGGAGGAATAACTCATTCTCTCCATATTGAAATAAGGACACATACACAGCAAGACTCAAATGGTTAAATTCAGGCTGCAAACAGGAGGAGAAGATAGAAGCCTGTTGAATCAAAAGAAATTGACATTTAATGAGCAGGCCTAGAATTAGAGTTAATTTTTAAGTGCTAAAAGTAAAGAGCATCTCAGTTTTGACATGCGAGTTATTGATGGAATTGTAAAACCAGGTATAGAAAGACTGGGTTTGTTTTGAAGGGAAATAAAAAAGCATCAGGAAGCAGTGAGGTCTAGCTGCTCCATAAAGGGCAGGAGCCAGGCATGATACCTCAGCTGATACAGCAGAGCCTCACTGCCAGAGTAACTCAGCAAAGTGAGCAGGGCAGACCAGATTCAGACTAGAGTCCAGGTCATCAGACAAGCGATGAGGTAGCTCCAAGGTCAAGCTGGGAAGGCAGCCCACAGGTTAGGCTCAGGTCCACTGAGGATAACTAGGGACAGACATAGCCTAGTGATTAACTGGTAGGTCCGCGCTGATAAGAAAAGACTGAGGTGAAGCTAGGAAGTCAGTCTGTAGGTCAAGATCCAGATGAACAGGGCCTGTAGCTAGGTACAGCCAGGGCTAAATTGGAGACTTGTACTCCTACAACATAGCTGAGGTATAGACTGAAGGCCCAGAGCTCAGCTTAAATGGGACACCTGAGCCCATGGGCAAGGGGACAGGTGAGGCTTGTTGGGACTTTTAAGGCCTATTAGTGCACTCAGGACCCTGACAAAGTACTTAGGACAAATGAGGACTGGTAGAAGGAAAACAGAAGAGTTGGTTGTAATCTTTGCATCAAAATAAGGTTTTTATACTTATTGTTAAATTAAGGTCTTCAGGAGGCTTAGATTTTGGCTAAAGTAGAAAAGCAAACATAGAAGAGCTGAGAAAATTCCCAAACAAAATTAGGCGGGCTTCCAAATGGAAAGCGGAAACTGAAAGGCAAAATACACCCTGTATTCTTTGGGTGGATGAAGATTTGACATAGTTGTAGGTAGGGTCACATTACCGACAAGTAACCAAGAAGTGAGAAACTAATTACAGAAACTTTTTTCTCAAGAAGGCATCTGCCTTCCACTTTGTAGGATGTTGATTTTTGATTCATCAAGAACAAACTCTAAACCAAACTCTTGGCTAGAGATCTGGGATCCCTACGAAGTCCAGGTATGTTGGGCTTCCAAAGAGAAAACTGGCACAAGCCCACGTGCTGGTCTCTGATATTCTCCCATATCTTCTTTGTACTCAAAGGGTAGGGATAGGGCACAGAAGAGCAAACTGAAGAACCACTGCCTTGACTGTAGAAAAAGAAGACACACATGGAAACTAAAGCCCTATGTGGCATCTGCCCTCAGCTCCAGATGGGCAAACTCCCCTTTGTGTAAGAAGAAGAGTTAGTAGTGTATTCATAAAGAAATACAGAACAGAAAGGTTTTTCAGTGAATCTTGTGTAACACACACAAAAAATAAGGATGCATGTTGATAAAAGAGAATGACTTTAGTTTTTTTTTCCTCAGAACAATATTTGTACTGATCATGTGAATTTTATCAGTGAATGAATAAATGCCCAGTGTTTTTGCAGCTTGTAGAGTTTTTGTTGTCTATTACATGTAGTTGTATTGAATTTCACAGTATCCTGTTGTGGTGTTGTTGTGGTTTAACCCAGCAGGCAGCTATGCACCACACAGCTGTTCACTCACTCCTCTTCCTCAGTGGGATGGGCGAGAGAATTGAAAAAAAAAGTAAAAGCTCGTGGGTTGAGATAAAGACAGTTTAATAGGACAGAAAAGGTAAGCAAAATAATAATGATAATGATGATAGTAATAATAATAGTAATAATAAAAGAATATACAAAGCAAGTGATGCACAGTACAATTGCTCACCATCCCCTGATTGATGTCCAGCCCGTCCCTGAACAGCAGTTCACCTCCCGTACAACCCTCCCAGTTTTATTGTCCCGCACACGCCACATGGCATGGCACATCCCTTTGGCCAGTCTCGGTCAGCTGTCCTGGTCCTGTCCCCTTCCAGCTCCTTGTGCACCCCCAGCCTCCTCACTGGCAGGACAGCATGAGAAGCTGAGAAGTCCTTGGCTCTGTGCAAGCACTGCTCTGCAACAACTAAAACATCAGTGTCTTATCAGCATTATTTTCCTCCTAAATCCAAAACCTGGCACATACCAGCCACTATGAAGACAATTATCTCTATCCCAGCCAAAGCCAGGACAGATGCAGTAACATGTTTTGATCAGTTACTTGTATTGTCATTTGTTGGGAGACAGAAACATCAGAAACATTTCTCTCAGCTTCAGTTTCATATGCTTTATTTCATGTTTTATGGATTCTTATTTTATATTTTATATCTTTAGTTTCTTCTGAAAGTAAGACAGTCTTCTGATTCCCTTTATTTTTTTTTTTTCCCCTCGAGTGGTTATTTTGCCTTTACTGTTGCCTTTCTTTGAAATTCTCTGTTGGAAACATGTTTTCTTATGGGGTGTAGTGCATTCAGTATTTCGGAAGCATGTAAGACCCTTTAAAATAAGCTGACATTTAAATATTTTATTTCTTCTCATTTTGAATTCAAATATTATGTCTGTTTGTTTTGGCTACATCGATCACACAAAGCAGAGATCTTCAGTGAACTATGTATAATCCGTGGTGATCCTTTCCTGCTTTGACTTGCTTCTTATACTTTGAAATGCTGGGACCTTCAATTACCTTGATTGTCTGTTCCTGAAATTCTGCTCTAGCATTCATTTCTTTGCAGCAGACACATCTAAGTAAAGCTTTAGGCAATCCTGTTATCCAGGTTCTCCGGAATACCAGACATACTTTGTTCTTGGTTTGTCTAAAATTATTCTAGAAATATTTACCATCTTTCCAACAAACTCTGAATTTTTTATATTTACAAGTAGAATACCTGTATCATTCTCCCAAATATCCGTAATAAATATCAGCCAAAGGTAGAATTACAGACTATTACTCTTTGTCAGAGTGTCTCTAAAGAGCTGAGCCTTTTATGAAGAACGGCCTTGGCCTTTTAGACTTGGCCTTTTAGATTGAACTTTCAGACTTCATTACAGTGATACTCCTTGCTCATTAGTTACTACTGAATATGAGCTTCATGTCTCTATCTTCTGTGGTCAAAATAATTGTGGCAGGAAAGAGATAAAATGTTTGCTTTTATCTTATGTTTTCTGTCAGTTACACAGTGTCTTGAAAGTTTAGCAAGAACTGACAAAATATACAAAAAGAGTACCATCACAGATAGTTGGTGACTGAATATTTATCTCTGTAGCATTTATTTAAGAAGAGGACAAATACAATTTATGCAGAAGCAATGCAGGTATTGGTCTCACAGCTCCATCAATATGATCCAGCCTTGTACTGATCTAGAAGGAAAGAGAAAGAGACTGCAGAATTTTGGCCAGAAGAGTTTTCAGTTAGAAACTGCATTTCAGCAAAAGCATTATTCATTACAGTTTATTGATGTCAATTAAATCTCCACAAATAATATTCAACAAAAATTTACTTCCAAGACTGCCATTAAACTGCTGAGAAATCAGAATCTGCTCTTCCGGGATTTCAGCTAAGGTCTGCTCATGCTGCCAGAAAGGAACAGTTATTGAATTTCCATGCTGAGTTTGCTGCTGCCAACAGGTTTGTTCATGTAAACAAGTCAACTGAAAAGTCACCCATGTTAGGAAGAAAAATAGATCACTGAACGTCACTCATTAGAGGTCTGCACTGTCCTTCCTTCTTCCTTCCATATACACATTCCAAGAGAAATATCTGACCACCCGAGGGGGTGACAACTCTGTCCTCATTAGGATGACACCTTTGCATTTTTTTTTTTTTTACTTTGTTACTGTTTTTTCAAATTTCCAGTAATTATCTTTTCTTCTGTAGTGCTTTTGTGCGGGACATCAATAATACCACAGAATGAGTCTGAAGAGATTTAGTTATTGTCTCTTCTGAGATTCCCAGTTCTCAGACTGTGCCTATCTTTCTTCTACTGTGAACTGTGTGCAGCAGGGAGTATCTGTGTTTAGATTCTTCTGAAGCATAACTTTCTGTTACTAAACAAATATTAAAGGAACATATTTCAGATTAGTTCTTTTCCCACATTCAAATTTTGCTCACAAGGATCCCAGCTTTTTCGCATAGATCGGGTTAGAATTTGGGGGGCAGTAGAGAGGATATTCTTTGAGATTCACTGAATCTAAGCTTTCATTTAAGAAAAAAAGTGTTTGTTTGTGTATGTGTGTTTCCATTTTCTCTTAGGAACCTCTTCCCTGTGTTGTTCGAGCTCAGGAGTTAGCACATTGTTGCCAACTCCTAAAATGCACTGCAAGAGACATACGTATAAGACATCAGTCCATAAAATGTAAGGATTGATAGCTTCTTAGTCACAGAAATGTTTGCATACAATAGAAACAAACAGTACTCTCACTTCCCTGCAGAAGTATCAGTATCTTCCTTTATTCCAACCTCCTTTTATTTGGTTCTTAAAAGCTTTATTATTTCCCATTCCTAGGATCGTAGGATCATAGAACCATAGAATCACTTAGGCTGGAAAAGATCCAAGATCATCCAGTCCAACCTTTAATAATTGATAAAAAAGGATAATTGAATCACCTAGTATTTAACCACTTCATAACATTTTATTACCAGAAGATTTTGCACAGTTTTGTCTCTCAACAATATTTTTTGTAGTTTATTTTCAAAACTGTTATACATATTTTTTGTTTATTCTTTAACCCCACAATTTAGTTATTTTTGGGGGGTATGAATAATAGAAAGGGTTGTGTTGGGCACTTGAGGGTGACTGGTGCCTCAAAATGTCACAGTCTCATTTATTAATGCTGTTTATTTAGTCTAACCAATACTGATAGCTTATGCTCTTCTGGTAATAAATTCCATGTTCTGGTTGCCTGTTGAGCTGCCTTCCTAATACATTAGGTGTCCCTTACAGCTCCCCTGCGATTTGGTCTCTTCAGTATTCCTTTGTGGTCCTTACAGAAAGAAAATCTAAACCTGGATTAATAACAGACTTGTCCAAGGCAACGGAAAGCCTCAGTGTCAGAAGTAGGCTGAATGACAAAAGTACCTGATGGCTAATCCTAGCGTTAGACCTGGAGAGCACCTCATTACTCATTCAAGTGCACACTGAGAGCTGTCAACTCAAGTGAAAGGCCAGGCCAACTGCCGGCATCTGGAAGGGCTTTCATATAAGTTTTATCAACTGGAAGTAAATGGAGAGCTCCTGTTGTAATGGATTTTAGTGGAAGATAAAAGCCAGTTCACTGTAGCTGAGAAGTGGTTCATTACTTAAGACATCCTTTAAGTACTCACCTAGATGCTTAACTGAATTTGTCTTTTTCTGAAGTGCATGACAGAGGCCTATACCAGAAATTGTCAGAGTCAGACCCAGAATGACTCAGCCATTTGAATGGAGATGTTAGCAACAGTTGGTGGTTATTCTCAAAGGGAGAATTTCATTAATTTATTAGTTAGTGAATATTTGCATTTGCAAATTTTAAAACAAAGGGTATGATGTGTGTGGTTTTTTTTTTTTTTTTTTCCTTACTGTGCAGAGTTTGTAAGCTGCTGCTCTTATACCTATATGAAATGAAATTTCAGGCTGTAATGTCTACATCAGCTCTATCTTAAAGCTCCAGGCGAATATTTAAATATCTCCTTCTTAGCACACATATTATCACATTTGTTGGCATTCTTACAGAGGTGATGTGTCTGCTTTTCTACACAAACGTGTTCTGTTTGCCTTACACCAACAGAATGTAAACATAATCATAACAATATGGAGGTACTTACAAGGTAAAGAAATATGCTTGTAGGAGACGATAACAAGTTTAAGTGCATCCAAAGCAACACCTTCTCCACGTGAAAAAGTATTTAGCCTCAATTAATGTCTCACTGAATGCGTGTTTCTACTCTGCTTTGTGTAATACGACGTACAGCGCCTTCATTGCAAAGGATGTCTCTACCTAGTGCAGAGCTTGTTTGCGTTATGTTCATAGTGTTCTGGGTAACTGTAACCAGACAAAGTGTTTCACCAGCAAATTGTGGTAATGCAATGCAGTGCAATAATGATATTGTTTCAGTGGATTGTGATACAAACTGAAACCTATCCCACTTTGGGTGTTGAAGCAGAGAAGTTACAGTGTGGAGTTTTTTCACCTTCTGCTCTTTCACTTTTGTCTTTTTCACTAGTCAGTCAGTAAAATTTCCAGGTTGTTTTGCTTTCACACACATTTTCAGACTGCTCCTGATAACAGCTTTGGCAAAACAGTCTCACAAACAGCAAAAAATCTTTAGCCTGATAGCCACCTTGACACCACGTAGAGGGGGAGGATGACAGTAAAATCAAGCAGCCTGATATGTGTCTGGCTTTCACACTGTGAAAATGCTTAGAAATTTAGTCACCAAGCACTGGGCTAGTGGGTGAGAATAGCCATGCTATCCTGGGAGGATCAGAAAGGACCGCAGAACATAAGGTGTAGTTGCCACTTCTCTGGAAATCTGCACAAATGTGACCCCAAAGCACCAACATCAGGTATTTTTTTTTATTATTTTTATTTATTTATTTTAATATACTCCAGATAATTGACATGGGAATGGCATTGGCATGAGCTTTGGAAATGTTTTCCTGTATATATTCTTTTTGCACTTTTAAGCCTACACATTCTGGTAGCTTCTGAAAACATGAAAATTGCTGCTCTTTCCAGATGGCTAAAAAGTCCATGTCTCCTGATATGAGTATGCAGAATCAGAAAGTACAATGGTTTTGTGACACTTGTGGACTGTGAACTTTTACTGAACTGTAAGGAAGCATTTAAACAAAACAGGAAAAGGGTCCTCAATCTTTGGAGGCCTAAGCATGAGAAGAAAGTGCAAGTGATGGTGTGGCACTGCAGGCCACATCAGGCTTTGTCTTTCCTGTTTTCTCAGTTTTAGCAGTTTAAAAGGTTCAGCTGTAGCCACAAACAACTTGTGGAAGTGGAGGACCACTGGAGTGAGGATATGTGCTTTAGATCATCTGGAACAATGTGTTCTTAACCCAAGAAGCAAAGACAGATGCATATGGGATAACAGTGGTAGGATACATATATGTCCAGGTCACTTTATACATACAAATTTTATATCCATGCCAGTCTTATTTACATTCATCATTTTAAAACTAGTTGTATTGTTCTAAAAAATAAAACATTCTAGCAACACACAATATATGATTGATTTTTTTGGTGGAAAGACAGCTCATTTGCTAGAGGCATGCTCCCTGGAATTATATGTACTTTAAGCCACCTGCTTAAAAACAAAAACAAAACAACAAAACCTATAACCCAAGTAACTCTGTTAACATAAAAACTACAGGTAGAGAAAACCTCAATCCAGCCTAATCCTTATCCTAGCTTCAAACTGAATCTAATGCACTGTCAGGTTACCCAAATTCTTCAGAGAACAGTCTCAGGGCTTACTTATACACATAGTTTGAATGATTTAACTCTCAGTCAAGTAAATCTTGAGTGTATCTGTAATTGTACCAGCATGAAAGAGTGTATATAAGCATTATTTCTGTGTAACTTACTCCCATATCGGAAGGCAAAAGAACTACAGCAAGGTATGACAGCACATTCTTGTATCCACACTTGGGATTTGACTAACAAACGTAATTCAGTTCAGAAAGTCTACTCCAACTGACATAATTATACATAATTATACTGTTAGAGGATTTCTTCATCTTTTACATTTTGGCTGCTTGTTTTTTTTTGTGGTTTTAAATTCTTTGTTCACTGATGATATGCTTTCCTTAGCTTGTGAGGTCAAATATGAAGCCTGCACGCAAAGTGCTACAAGCAAAGTGACCAAACTTGGCAGCCATACCCTTTCTGACTTTCCTGCAGCTTGTACATTCACCAGACCTCAAAACAGTCAAACTCTTGAGCTGTACATAAAGTAAGAGATACTGCTTATAATGGTGGTCTTGTTGCAATTTAAAAACCAAAAACAAACCATAGTTATTCTATTTTCATTACTGGAACATAAAAGCTTGCTGTACTACAGCAATCTAAGTAAGCAGTGCTCTGCTGGGGCTGGTGAGAGTTTGCTCAGGAAGCCCTGAATGGCATTGCATTGGCCCACACAGATGTGGTCACCTTCCAGGCATTAGTACCCTCTTTTGGAATGCTTTTGAGACCTTATGGCTGAATTCCCTCTTCTGCTCTTTCTATAAGATCCCAGAACTGATGAGTCTCAGCCAATCCTCACTAATCCTTCTTTTCTTCATGAAATCAAAATACTGCCGTATATACTGCATAGGTTGTTTGGGGAGTAAGGGAGTAGTCACAGGGGTGAGCGCCACGCTTTCACCATCCTCTTCTGCTGCTGTAAAATGGGATTGCTACCAAGCAAGCCAGCTCTGCGCTTTATCTTCCTGGCCTCCTTCTTCCAGCCCCTTCACTGCTTTCTGCCTTGTTCCTTCAGCGTGGTGATCCAGATGGGGGAATTGGTTTGGATTAAGACTAAAACGTTCTTGTCTACTTTCTGAGTTTGTTTTAGTCTAATCAGTTCCCAGCTCCCTGTTCCTGTTTGCTGTAAAGGAGGGCACGGCAGAGAGTGAGAACAAGTGGCTGTTTCTGGAGGGACTGCTTCTTTCAACAGCAACACCTGATTTAGTTGACTGTAAAATGACAGTTTGATTTCCAGCTAGCAAGGCTAATCCTCCTGTGCTGTCTGTTCTGGCAATAGGCCATTCAGAGGAATGAAGCTGGGCTGATTCAGCCACTAGAGGGGCCTCCCTCCCATGACCAGCTGTAAAGGAACTCCACAGAGGCTGGCTGAAGTCTGTCTCGACTAGCTAGCTTTTGTGATTTTGAACACAAAAATCAGAAATGAGCTTTCATCCCTGAGTACTGACTTTCACTGGTTTATCTTTTAAAAGCTGCTGATCCAGAGTACATTTGGAAGTTTCCAGACAACAGCAGAGATTCTACAGAGTTTTGCCAGAAGTCAAGCACAAAACAGCCAGAAACTGGAGAATCTCTGCTTCCCTCACATGCATCCTCTAGTGAACTACTGTGAAAAGAACTCACATCTGGCGTTTTCATGAATCTTGCAGTAACAAGTCTGTTGTGGCAAAGACCTGAGGAAATAGTAGCCCACCACGCTTCTTGTTCATCTCTCTCCAGCTGCCTCACTGCTGATTACCAGTCCCCATGCCGTGTAGCACTAGAGCTCTCCTTTAAATCTGTCAAAGCCAAGAAGAAACCGCAGTGCGGCGTGCACAGGGGTTTTTCATGCTCCCTCCTGCCTACAGCCGCATTCCAGCAGTGCCATGTTAGCACATGACCTGACCTTTTGGTATGATGGCTGGAGAACGCGAAGGCCTGTCCTGGTACAGAATACTCAGCCTTTCCTCTTGACTATCTGCAGCAGAGTAACATCTGCCCTGCAGAAAACAAGGGCTTTAAAATAAAATTTAAAAAGCTAAACTACAGGCAATGAAAATCACTTCACCTTCTTTTTTCCACTTACTGCAAAACATCCAGTCGTGACTTTTGCCAGGTGATGAGAAAATTGCTCTTAATCATTCATTGAGAAAATATACTTCAATAACTAATGAAATGAATGGAGATGCCTCATCTTATTCCAAAGTGAACTCCCATGGAATTTCACTAACTTGTACCACACGGCAAGTGTCCAACCTCATCTGAGCCCCTGCATTTGTTGAAAGGGATAGAAGATAAGGTGCGAGAGGTTCCACCTAAAACAAGGGAAACCTGCTTTGACCTGCAGCTGAAGCTAAGATGAAGAGCAAGATAGTTCTGATTGCCGGAGGGCTCAAGATCTTAATCAGCCCTCACCCCTTTAATTAGCATGATGCAGCTCATGAATTGCAGCTTACAGCATCGGGCCATAGAAAAATCGCAGGAATAATCAGCCTGCTCCTGATCAGGAATTGGGTAAACATTACCCTGGGGCTTCGTGTGGTCACAGGTTTGGCATTGCCTAAACTGGTTCTGCAATGTAAACAGAAGATTGTAATGTATTTAGCAACGCCATGCAGCAAAACACAGTACAGTGGCTCACCAGTTGAAATATATTTCTCACATCTTAAATTTACAGCTTTCTCTTTGCTAGGATTGAATCTCACCTCTGATATGTCATTCAATTTTGCCTAAACTGGAGAAAAAATTCCTCCTTTGTAGCTCCTGTGTTTCATTTTTGTAAGTGCTAAGAATGCTCAACACCTCTGAAAACCTGCTCTCCCATGTCTGGAAAGAAGTTCATAAATCTTTCTGTCTCTGCAGATTGTGCTTTAGATTGGTCTGAAGCTGTGACATTTCTTAAAGAAAAAACATTCAGAAAGAAATAATTTAGGAAGATGGCTGCAATTATGTCACGTTTCAATACATTCATATTCCATTATGATATAAATATCAATTTTGAGTTTAATATGCTAATGCAAATCTTAATAAACAGTTTAAAAAATAAGACCAGTGAAATGACAAATGAAATAAAGCATTATATTAGAAAGAAAAAAAAAACACTTTAAAAAACTCAAATTGTTTCAGGATTGTTACTTGATTTTGATAATGTTTGATTAAGCCTTGTATTTGGACTTTTTTGAGTTACACGTTTTCGTGAAGTTACCATGCTTCCTTGAAACATATAAATGTCAGTGAAACATTTCACAGCAGAAACTGTGCTATCAACATACATTTACTGGTTCTAACTGCATTAAGTTATGAACTATGCAAAAATGTGTGAATATGATTCAGATAAGAAGTGCTCTGAAAAATAAAGGTTATGCCATATTAGTGGCAAATAATTTAAGATGATTAGCTGAAATAGACATTTATTACTCAAAGCCACCACAAATGGACAAAGAGTGCTACTCCATACTTTTTCCAAAAACTTTAGTATGAGCTGGTGGTGACTCCACTCCCTGCATACTTTCAAATATACCCTTGGCGTAGGATGACTTCACTGTTAACATAAATAATGAAAGGAATGTAAAACGGTCTCTACCTACTCCCTGGGTCAACGACCCCTTTCATATTTCTTAAGGCTTTCCCGGCTTTACCTCTTCTTTCCTTTCAATGGATGCTTCTACCACTTTTCTGATACTGTGTCGAAGCCATTAAGCTGCATTTGTTGTGGCGCTATGAGTCAGCAGAACGCACTGACAGCAGTGCACAGCTGCAGCTGCACAGGGCTCCAAGCCTGGTTCACAGGCAGCATCATCGTAACAGCATCACCTATGTCTCGGTTCAGGATTGCAGGTACTGCCAAACCTCTGCGGAGGAATTATTTCCACTCCCAAAGAGAAAGAAAACAAACAGGGCAACCAACCAACATTCAGGCTAGATGATATTCATTTCAGATTAAGGAGAGAAACAAACATGGGAAAATAATGCTTGAGCTGTGAGATACACCATAGTAATTCGGACTGAAATATTCTTCATCTGAAGTCAAACACAGAACAGCTGCCTCGGCGTTCAGGAACGCATAACCCCCCAAAAAAAGAGAATGCCAGCTAGTGCTGGTGGTTGCCCCCCCTTCTCCTGCCAAATAAAAAAAAAAGTTAAAGAAGAAATAGCTGTTATTGAAACTTCTGCTTAAATCTTTACAGATACTTGCCAAATGCTGGAAGGAGGAAGATACTTGCTTTTGCAGTGAAAACGCATGTTTACTGGAACACAGCATTTCTACTAAAGCTACGACGAATGGTTAAGCCGCCGCACAAGTTCTTCTTCCCTTGGAAACCAAAACCGCCTCACGGCCGCAGCGCACCGGACGCGCCCGGCCCCGATGCCCCCGGGGGGCCGTGTGCCGGCATCGCGGCGGAACCGCGGCCGGGGGGCGGC
>VXAL01007444.1:0-158531 GCA_013399475.1 Chauna torquata | reverse complement strand
GGCCCCTCCTGGGCTGACGCCGCCCTGGGCGGCGGTGCGGGCGTGTCGGGCGCGGCGCGGCCCCGGGTCGTGCCGGTAAAGCCTCCGCCCGCCTCTCCCTGAGAGCTTGCGGGCTTCCCTGGCGAAGCGTCCTCGCTTGGGCGCCCCGCAGACCTCGCTGAGGTCTGGAGCTGACGCCGGGTTGCTGTTAGGAAGAGGCAAGCGACCGGGAGTAACTTTCCTTCGCGTCTTGCCAAAGCACGTAAAACTAGCGTATCCGAACCCGCGAGGAACTTGTATTGACCCGAGACACGAAGGAGATGGCTGGAAGTGGTGTAACTGTATGTTTTCTGTACTCCCAGAAGTAAATGCTACAGCTTATCAAGCTAATTAGACTTTATCTGGATAGCTCGGAGGATCATATATGTGGTATATTGCACAATCAATTTTATTATTTAATTGTAAACGTAAACTTTGTATGGGTCTAAGGTCTCATGACACATGCATTGTAGCTTCTGAATAACAACCTCTTCTTATTTCATTCTATTGCTACATTTATATCAAGAATATGAAAGAAACTTTTTGATAATTGAAAATATTCTAAATAACCATTGTTTTATAGTTTCATCAAAGTCTGTTCAAACTTTGCAGAGTACATTTTACAAGACTTCAGGTACACTTTATTAAAGCATGTCATGCTAAAAACAGCAATCTCTGTGTTCTGAAATTCCTGTTGGCAGCACTGGCTCCTTTCTGTAAAGATGCAGGAGGCAGAAGAAACAAAACTTTTTTGAGAAAGTGGCAGAAGCTTTTACATCAGCTTGTGTTCTTGGCATTCCGTATCTTTTCCGTCAAACTTTGACAAAACTTACCAGATTTTCTTAAAGTATAGAAAGGACTGCAAGTCCTGTTTTAATGTCTCTTTAAATTTCATGTGGTTCTCCAAACAAAATACTTCCAAGTGAGTGATGCTAAGTTTTGAGCGTGCCTAAGAGATTTTTGGTTATTTTTTTTTCTGATGCTCAAAAATACACTTTAACCTCTAATAAGTGTAAGAGAAATGTCATTTTTAGGGCCTTGATGTTTGGTGTAGGCTGGGTTTCATAAACAGAAACTAAGGGGAATCTTAGAAAATAACCAGTTTCTCCTAGTTATTTGTTATTCATTCCTGGTTATCATGTGCTGTACTTTGTGTTCAGGAATCTCCAAAGGTGATTTTCTGCCCTCCACTGTTCTTGTTTCCCTTTTTGACTATGTGCTTTGCTTCATTTTCTCTACTTCTGAAATTCTTTATGCTTGTGTTTCATAAGCTAGATACACAATTTCTTTGTGTACTGTACAAATTTGTTAATAGTATTAAGTCCTGGCCGTGCTATGAAAGTTGACCCCGAAGTGTCTCTCTTGCTACACTTTCCTAATTTTGTGATTTGAAAGTTAGGCTACCTCACTCTGTACAAGCTAAGCTTGCTTTGAATACCATTTGCAGAGATTGGCTAGACACATCCCTTCAGTCATGCTTCAATTATTTTCTTTTAAAAAGCATTTAGTATTAGCCTATTTGTAGAAGTGGAGTTAAGTGTTGGGTTTAAAGATCGGTGCAGTTGCTGGAGCAAGTTGCTCTGCAGTCTTGGATGCTGCATTTTCTATCCTGGTAACTTCCGTTGATACCAGTGGAGGCCTCATTCATTTAGGCAAAGATTTCAAGTATTTTATGCATAATATCTACTCGATTACTGGTGTATTTATATGATTTTGTTGCTGCAGAAAAAGTAGTGCCAAGCTCAACATACATCTTACCGGAAATATCGCGAACAGGAGGAAATAAGGCAAGTGTACTCATTCCTGTACAGTGATTCATGCGTTAGAGTGGACTATGTGTCTGTCTGTCTACTCCATGTATTTTATGGTGACTGTTACTTGGAATTTATTTGCCTGTTGCCTAGGGATATACTGTCTGGATGACTACAAAGTTCAGTTTTGTTTGTACGGGTTTGCAACGAAGCAGTTATATAATCCAGGAAAGTAACAGAAGATTTCGCCGAATGAACTCCTGAAGTGTGCTGTTTTTAGACCAGGAGTATTGCTGGGATAAGAAAAGTCTTCAGTTTTTTGCAATCTGACAGTGCAGCCAGCTGTAGTGTGAGGCGCTAGTGCTATAGAGGGATTAGGGACAGAGATTTCAAAACCAGTTTGAGCCGTCCTCTGGGAGATGGTTTAAGTTTTGAACCACTTTCTTAAGAATGGTTTCGGGTTTTGCCTCCAGCAGCACTCCAAAACTGAAACATATTGTCCTAGCTGAAACAAGGGACGAGTGAGTGCGAGCGGACAGCAGTGAAGCTGCTGCTTTGGGGCACAGGCAGTCCTGTCTGCGCTCCCCAGAGGCTGGGCAGGTCCCTTAAATACTGTCCTTGTGTTTGTATCCAGCTTTGAAGTGCAGCTTAGGCTGGGTTTTGGTAGGTTTCCATGTTCAATTTTGGCATCTGAATTCTTCCAAGCAGTTTTGTGACTGGAGGAATTGTAGGCACCTGCTTCCTGTTTTTTTGTTTTTTTTTTTAATTTTTTGTTTGATGATAAAAAGTTCAGGTGATACGTGTGTCTGGAACAGCCCCTGTCCTGCTTGAACACAGTGTCTGGGACTTTTGCCTAAGCTTTGTATTCACAAGGTCATCGGCCCAGTGTCAAGGGCCTTCGAGCTCACCTGTGCGTGTGGTCCTCCCTGTGGCACACTCATGAAGTCCTACCAGGGCTTTACTCGTCATGGAGCATAACAGCCTCGGCTGTGCCTCCCAGAAGTAGCCTGAGGAGATGAAAGCAGTGGCTGTGGTGGTACCTGCCTCCACGTTTATAGCCCAGATGGCAGTTCCCAGATTGGGTCACGTTCCAGTGCAACCCTTAATGCTTGCACAGCCCTGGGTCTGTGCTCGGAGAGTTGCCGACCTGGAGGACGGAGCACTGGCCTGTGGGAGGCCTGGGTTCGAGCCTGCAGCTGTTGTCTCCCTAGGGAGACTGAATGGGCTTGCTCCCGTCCTCTGGCTGGAGCTGCCCTGAGCCAGGACAGCCATCCTGGCCTCTCCTGCGGCGCTGCGGCAGGGACGTGATTTCTCTTCTGGTCTCTGCTTCCCGCACCAGTTTTCAGTTCCACCCAGCGACTGCACTCTGCATAAGCTGTCCACGCAGCAAGGCTTCTGTGTTCCTTGGCGTACATTGGAACAGGCTCAGTGGCGAGGAGCGTGCCCCCGTGTCAGCCTTGCCGGCACAAGGATGCTCCCCTGCGAGCTGTGGCACGGGACTGAGCTCCTCTGTGTGGAACAGGGTGCTAGGCGTGGGCTTCCTCCTGCCTCGCTCAATTTGTTAGTCAGGAGGTGATTGAAGAAGCTACTACTGCCAAGTTGGCCTGTGCTTTTGGGTGAAAGCTGCTAGGTTGCTGTGCTTTGTGTTGAGTTCAGTAGCCCCTGCACACTGGCATGTGCGCTGCACCTGCAGTTACACGGCCAGGGCCCCCGGGGCTGCGGCGTGCAAAGCTCTGGCGTGCGCATCTTGCGTGTGCTTTCCTTGGAGTCGCCATGTTCAGCTCCGCCAAGGCACGGCACAGAGTCAGAGCTCTAGGTAACTGGCTATTGGTAAAATGCAGAGTATCTGTGGCCCACTAAGAAGTCAGGCAAGGTTTCTAGGGTTTCCGAAGTGAGAAGTTAGGAGTGTGTGGTATAAAAATGTAGTTCTGATGTTGTGTGTCCCTGCCACTGCTGAAAGGAACAGTTTCTCCTCCTTCCAGCTGTTTGGTCTTATCCACTGTCTCAAGCTGGTTTTAGTGGTTGTGCAGTTGGCAAGAACTTCCAGTCCAGTCTGTTCCCTCCTCCTCATGTTGACGTTGAAATGGTTGTCTCTGTGCAGGTGCATGAGCACTAATACAAGCTTAGGGGAAATGGAGATGCCCTGCTCCATTGCTGAGGTGACAGAACCGTGGGGTGAACTGCAGTTTGTGGTGAAGGCTCTTGGACACCTCTTCTCTCTGTAAAATATGCAGAGACGTACTGCCAGGCCTCTTTGGATGTTGTGAGTAAAGAGACTCATGCGTTCATGCCAAACTCAGAGGGGCAGTGGTAGCAGTACAGAAAAATCAGTTTGAAAGCTGAGTTGTGTGTTTGGCACCAGTTCAGATTCGTGAGGTGCGACCGTTTACACAAGTGGCTGTTGTCTCTATAAAAGCCTCCATTTCCTTGGTGGTTGTTCTGTGTGTCATCAGTTAATATTGTCTCTTTGGGGAGCCACGAAGATGCAAGGCAGTAAGGTTATGGTGGGTAAGTTACAGTGATAGAAGGTGAAGTGACATACCCAAGAGGAGATAGTTTAAAGTCACCCCATTATGAAAGATAAGCTACTTCTCAGTTATGTTGGGTAAAAGCATTCACATGTGCAGCTCTTATGTTCACATGGTAGTGTGGTAGCTTTTCTGTGTAGCTATATAGATACTGAGTCAGTTTATCCTCTTTATAGTGTGTAGAAAATGAATAGCAAAGGAGTTGAAGAGTTGCCTGAAGATGTAATTTGTGTCATAAGTCCTGCAGTTTGACAGACAGCAGAGCTGTGCTTGTTCATCTTAATGTCCAGGTTATTTATGGTCAGATTTTATTGTGCTGTGTTTTTTCCACAAAAGAATAAGGGTCTGGGAGGAACAATTTCTCAGGAAATCCTGGAAATTCTGAGGAAAATTGAATTCTGCCCACAAAGGAAGAAAGTATAAGTGAAGTAATAAAGAATGCCTTCTGGTAAAGCCTTGTTGCCTTGATCTTTAGTGAGCAAGCTGAACATGACAAACTGATGGCATTCATTGACGTGAAAGTAAGAGTTCTTCATCTGGTTTGGATTTCTAGGTGGTACCTGCTGCTGAAGACTTCTGAAACTTGAGCCTGTGTTCTTGAATTGCTATCTGCATCAGTTCAGTGGTTCTTGGTTTAGGTTTTATGCAAGGGGATATACTTTTCCTTGGGTATGTAACTCCTGTTAGAGCAGGTGTCACCTGTACTGGAGATTGTTTGACAGTATGACAGGTCACTATGGCTTTTGTTTGTTTATTTTTATTTCTGAGTTATGTTGAAGCTGTACTGATGCTGCTGCCAGATCAATCTGCTGAACACAGCATCCAATGATTTTTTTCCTACCAAAATATTAGTACGTGTAACTTAAATTTTTTGTGTGACTTGAACTTGCTTATGGGTTTTTTTTTTTTTTTGTTCTTCAGGCTAAACTGATTCTTCAACCTACTTCCCATTTTGTTTCTGTGGTCGGTAGCTAAGCCTTCTTTTAGCACATACTAGAAGCTACTCTGTTTGGTAAATCAGTGCCATAAAATAGTTAAACACTGCTGTTAGTACTATAAGTCTGTATGGCTCGCTTTTGCCGCAGCCTGTGCACAAGAGCATAAACATGGGTGTTAAGATGGATTTAAGAATAATGCTTGTCTGAGGGCATTAAATTAATCTGTTTCTTTATGTTACAGGTCATGAAGTTTATTGCATATTTTTTTTCCAAGAAGAACTTCAGGGGGTTTCTTTAACCCTAATTTGCTGCAAACCCCTAAATACAACTTTTGTTAAATGCCTGGCTTGTGCCAGTTAGCTTTTACAGCCTTAAAAGCCATAACATAAAATGTATGTGCATTGATCAATAGCTCCCATTGTTGCTTGTGTTAGTCTGAAATACTATATCATAAGAAGTAACCAGCGGCAGGATGGGGTGGGTAAGGTGGTTTTTTTTTTTTTCATATCAACTCTAACAAAAATTTCCAACTAGCCAAATGGTAGAAATTCTAATAAGCCATGAAAATGTATTGAAGGTAGTAGTAAAACTGCATGTTTCTTAGAGGAAAAATTCAGTGTATTTCTGGGTTCCTGTTCCTTCTTTCAGTAGCCTGAAGTGGAGGAGACTTCACCCCCAGAAGAACTGAATGTATGTGCATTTTCTTAATCTCTGAGAGCACTGATTGACAGGCATCCTTCTTGCAAAAAGCTTACTGTGTTATGCGTGCAGAACTGTTTCATGGGAAATGAAGGCCAGCCATGTGGCAACAGAAGTGACTGTAATAATCACTGCTTTTGTGGTGACTCTGTTTCATGGTCTAGCAATCATTTAACTTGGATTCAGGGAGGACTCAGCCTTCCTGCGGTACATCCCCTTACCACAGCCTGTTTGAGATGATATGCAGCAGGGAACAATAATAACCTTGGTCAGGTGGCAGCTCTTCAGAGGAAGATCTGGATTCTTCTGCAGATCACAAGCTAAATGCAAATTGCAGGTGTTGCTTAAAATTAAAAAAAAAAAAAAAAGCAAATGTCATGTTGGGGTATGTAAGCTGGAATGTGGCCTGCCAGGCACATGGCGCATCCATTCTGTGTGGTGCTGATAAAGCTGCTGCTTACCTTGCCTTTGGTTTGGGGCACTGCATTTCAGGGAAAAGGCAGGTCAGCTGGTAAGTGTCCAAAGGAGAGCAGTGAGAAGGATTAAAGGTCTTGAGAATACAGTGTATTGTATTGCGGTATTCAGCATAAAGAACTGGATGAGTCTTTGGACGCTTTAAAAAGCTGTTGTAGGAAAAAAAGAGCATAGTGTATTCCCTGGTTCCGTTGTGGGTAGAGCAAAAAGTAGTGGGCTTCGGTTGCACCAGGAAGGAGGGATGCTAGGTATTTGGAAAAAGTACCATGATTATCTAGGTAGGCAGCGGAGTTTGTTGCTCAAAACTTCTGAGGATGGTTCGGACAGATGTGCTGGGAATGACATGAGCCTGTGGTCCCATTTCAAGGCAGAGATGCTGACCTCTTCTGATGTCATTGCTGCAGCTTTGTCCGATCTGTAAGAGTGCAGAAGGTGTCCAAGAAAGTCATTTGTGTACCTTAAGTAGTCTGAAGTCTCTTTACTACTGCAGGAGCCATGACTTGGGAAGCCCGGACGTGCAGTCTAAATGCATTCAGCTTTTTCAAATATATAGGCTCAACCTGAGAGGAGTTTCCGAGCTGCCTGCTGAAAGTACTTGCTCTGCCTTAACATACTGCACTTGCAAAGCATTGATTGACAGTGTATCTCATGATATTGGTCAGATTATGTGCTATTTATCTCAAAACTTGGCACCTTTTGGTGAGGTGGCATTCTTGAATATGTTCCAAGGAAACAGGGAAGCAGAGCACGTAAAAGACACTAAAATAAGCATGATAATAGTTAAAATAAGCACCTGTGCTCGGCACATCTATGCTGTAGTGCTGTGGAACAAACACTCTTCTGTATGATTATCTTTTTTTTTCATTTCTGAGTTCAGTGTTCAGTCCTTGAAACAATGGTTTGTTTTGTACTGATGGAATTTAGCTCCCTTCAGAAGGAGTCATGCCCTTTATGGGATCAAGGAGGAAACTGCTGATGTTTCCATACTGTACAAACTCTGCACAAATGTAAGGTAGTATTCTGTCTCTCTGCAGAGAGAAATCACCTCTGGAGGACAACCATGCACTTTGCGAATGGCTTTCAAAGTGACTGAGTTTCATTTGGGGAGGTCCTTTAGTTCCAAGTTAAACTTCCTTAGTTTTCATTCTCTTTCATCCTAACTGCAGTGCTTGGGCTATTTTGTCTGGGGCATGATTGCCAATGATAAAAATGGTCAAAGGATTCCTGTGGCTTGGGAAGCAAAACAGAAGCCTGCTCTTTCCCGCAGCCAGGCTGCCGCCTGCACAGGTGGGCAGCTGTGAGCTTATTGAGGTCACTGGGGGCTCCTGGAGAGTGGGAGAAATTCCTGTTTCTAGATCTAACTGTGCTTTTAGGAAAGCAGTTGGCAGAGCCAAGCCCAGGGCTTGGAAGCAAGTTCAGTTTGCGTTGAGGTGTTTAATTCTGTCCCCTCGGATGCTGGTTGGCGAAGGTTTGTAATGCATCTTGTTTTGTCTCATCACATGCTGCTGAGTCATGCTTGCTTGGAAGAATTTGAATACTGTCCTTCCTCCTCAAAAAAAAAAAAAAACAAGATTAATTTTCTCTCTTCATCACACTCCTCACCAGCTTTTCTTTCTCCTTGTCAACAAACCATCTTCAGCATTTTCACTCTGTAATACATCAGTTCTGTGTATTTGGTCTGGGTCCCCAGGCGTTGCCTCGTGAAACTGGATTCTTCATGGTGCAGCCAGCAAAGGAGAAAAATACTTGAGAGAGACATGTCTGTAGCAGAAGACGAAATGGTAGATCTTGAACTTTGAAGCTGGGATGCTCCTGGCAGTTCTTCTGAAGCCCCATGTTTGACCTGTCAGACCGCACTACAAATGTGCATGCACTTTGAGGGAGTCCCTGCCCCTTGGAGGATGTTAGCAGGCAGAAAACCTGGTACTTTCAGAGACCTGGCTTGGGCTGAATGTTGTGGCTGTGAGCAACATTGTCCTCTTTGGAAATCGCGTGTTTTAAGGTGCTGGTGACTTTTTCTACTTCCTGCATTTTTTCCCCCTGATGTTAGGTATGGGTAGTCCATGTGCTGGTTATAATGCCTCTTCTTACAGCAGAAGGAAATAGTTCATAGGGTTCTGTGGAAACAAGGTTTCACACGTTGCATGGCGTCGTGCTTGGTAATGACTCTCACTGCCTAGCCTTGATAAAGTTATCTGTGTGTTGGGGTAATGGGTTAACAGCTCGTAGAACAAATGATGTCTGGGGCGATTAGTGGTGCTGGAAGGAAACGATATCATACAGGTCCATTTGCGACGCGCCACTCCTTCCCCATCTGCGCTTGCAGAGCGCGGCCCTCCTTTCTCGCTGCCACTCCTAAATTAGTTTCGTGCTTACAAGAGCTGGTGTAATGACTAGGCTTATTCTTTATCTTGTCAGCCTGGTTTCATTACAAGGGTGGAAAGTGTCACTTGTATAGGTGGGCTGTGAACGTTTTCTCTTTTAGCAATGTACTGTGTTCTAATGAGTCCAGTAATGACCACCTAAACCCAATCAGTTATGTTAATTCTTAAAAATCTGTGTGTTGCAATGAGAATCTTGTTGCTTCTTTGTAGTTTAAAAAACCAAAAACCAAACCCAATGACAAAATGCTGCAGAGATTAATGTAAGTACTGGTAACTAACTGTTGGTCTCCTGCTCTGTGTGCATGTTGTACAGCTGCGTTCAGGTGCTTCATTCGGGGTTGGCCCCTGGTGTTACAAAAAGCTCGTCTCCTTTCAGAGGATCCAGCCCCTCCGCCTGCCGTCACCGGAGCCCGGTGACTCCTCACCGTCCTCTGAAGGGTGGGAGGGCAGCAGAGGGTAACGGCGAGGCCGCTCCAGCACGAGCTGACTGGGGTGTTTGGTTGCATGGCACGTAGGCCAGCCGAAGCGTGTGAGGCCAGCAGGTGAGACCTGAACCCAGCCAGCCAGGTCTGAAGGACGGTCGGCAGCAGATGCTTAGAGAAGGCATGTGGCATGGAGCAAACGTGCTCACCTTCCTACTGGCAGGGAGGTCTTCTGTCAGTCACCGGTTCAGAGACTCTGGTGGCAGCAGCTGCATCCATGATACCGTGTTTAATAGCCACAGATGGCCCTGCTCTGCATAAACCTTCGAATGTATTTTTTGAATTTGCTTTCATTTCTGATATCACAGGACTGTAAGGAAAGTATCAGCATGTGTTGGCTATTCTCTAGCTTTGCTATGACTAAAACGAGAGCAAATATAAAGTTGCCTCTGTTTTTCTTTTTTTAACCTGTAAAGGAATAGGCATGTTTATTTTACTAAAACACCCTCACTCTTTATCAATAAAAAAATCATTTCAGTTAAAAAGCAGTGAGAAGTTCAGAAGTCAGAAGTTCTTCCCCAAAGAGAAAGGACTTCCCTGCTAAAAATAAAAAAAGCTTGCAAAAGAGCGTGAGGAGGAGCTAGAAGCTGGGCACAGCTTAGAGGCTGTCTTCTAACTTGGTCTAGTGCACGCTATCTGTGACTTACAGCTAATGGCAGAGGGTTTTGTGGAACCTAAAACCCCCTTGCAGTTAAAGAGAAGTGTCCAGATCCACACGTGCAGCCTGACCACGTTACATGGCCACGTAGCAGGGGAGCACTCTCTGAAAGTGAAGTATGATATTAGTACCGCAAAGTAACAGAAGCCCTGTCTCTCTAACCTTTATGCCATATGTAGAGTTAATTTGCAAATAGAATCTGCATCTGTCTTCTGTCTGATATTGAGAGCATATTAAGATCATTTTTCTAGTTTTCCTGTTGATTTTCAGTTGATGTTGCCTTTTGGTAGTTTCAGGTATGGCTTTAAGAGTTGTTTCAACTCAGCATTCTTTCGTATAGTTGTCTAAAATAAGTTTTCTTTGCCAGTTAGACTTTATAAACAGACTTGAATGCATTCGGAGCATGGTTTTCATGGTTTTCGAGTTGGTGTGCTCTCTGGCAAGTGAAAGCAGCCACACTTGCGTGCCGATAATGCGCCAGCTCATGGCGTTTCCATCACGTGTGGCTTTACCCTTGGTGTCCTGTGTGAGACCGTCTGGGTGAACCACATCATCAGAGACTCTTTACAAGCCCCCCGATATGACAGAGCTGTGTGCGAAGCTCAGTGTTTAGATGCGCTTGCTAGTTGGAGGGGTAGGAAGAGGATAGAGGGAGCTTGTTGTGAGGTTGCCTGTGGTGCTGCTCTTGTTTTGCCGACAAAGAGGGAACTCAGTTCACTGGAGCTGTCAATCTGGTAGTTTTCGGGCACTGAAAGAAAACTCCTGTAAAAGCGTATGTGTATGTGAGGGGGGGAAAGCGAAAAAGAAACTAAGAAAGTCTGCTATTTTGATAAAAGGCTGATGGCCAAAAAAAAAAAAAAAAAAAAAAATTAGTACTTGTAGCTGCTGACCTGCACCATGTGTCTGGCAGGAGAGGGGAAAGCATAAAAGGGGAGCAGTAGTACTGCCAGCACACTGGTGGGAGCAGCATGTGCTGTGCAAACAGCATGTGGTGATAAAATAGAGCAGCACCCTTTGTCGCTCACATGTTTTCTTCAAAACTTCTGCTGCCTTTCAAAGCGGATTTAATCTGTGGAGAGCAAGTGTTCTGTGCTATGCCTTTAGCTCTTCCTGGTTGCACTGACTGCTGGGTTTGCTGGAGGAGGAGAGATGTATTTGCAGGTGGATAAGTACTAGATGGAGCTGTATTTTGACTTTAGGGTTTGGGATTTTCATGTTACATTTCCTTCTGTCCCAAGGAATAGATCAAAGTCCAGGTTGGAGTGAATTTTGAAGAGGGTGGGGTGTGGGTTTTTTTTCTTTTTTTACATTTTTCTTGGCCTTTATAGAACCAAAATTTTAGCATGCTTTGAGGGATAGAAAGTACGGGCTAGTTGCTAGATAGGGTGTGGAAGCTCCGTTTTCTTTTTCTTTCTTTTTCTGATAGTATTTTAGGCCCTCAGTTCTCAGCATCTGAGAGAATTTGTGCTTTGAATTTTGTTTTGTTCACAGTTGAGTAGAGTGAAAATCTTTGGTCTTAGACCAAGTTTAAGTTGCTTTTGTTTGGAGCTAACTTTGTTTCAAGAACTGTCTACCTAGTTCACCTTCCAATACCTTCGCTGATGCGCTGTGATCATAGCTTTGCTCTTTATGTGTGCTGTAAGGCATTGATCTTCATCACTTTGTTGCTTACTAACAGTGGATTGCCTGTTTGCAAGTAGCACTTCACCTCAAGGTAGAATTTTCTTGTGGATTAGGACTTGCTTCTTTTTTTTTTTTCCTTGCATTAATAACACTGAATCTTACTATTGTCTGGTCTAAATGTAACTTTAGGCCTCTTTTGGCTATCTTTTCCTAAAAGTATATACCAGGTTATCTTTGTTTCTGGGTACTGTAATCAGATCCAATGGATCTTTAGCATATAAGCTCATGCCTTCCTGAGAAGGCTCTGGAGAGTGGAGAAGACTTTACAAGACTGATGCTAGTCAGCTGCTGTGTTTTAATTGTGAAAGTTTCTAAGGCACTGGTAGGATGTAATGCTCCTATGTGTCAACTAAGAGTCTGCCGTTTGGAGCCCAAAGTGATGCTGGAAGGAGCCAGAAGTGACTGAATGAGAAAGACATAGGGCCACCTGGGGAGCTTTGCCTTTTCTCCCTCAATAATCCTGGGCGCATGGTACAGAATTGTGGGTGCAGCAGACTATCGCTTCCACATGTACTGCGCAGACCATCAGCTTTTCTACCGGAACCTTTTTTTCCTCACTTGTGTGCTGTTGTGCTACTGTGTCAAGCAGTTTCCTGATCAGCATAGTACGGCATTTTAGCTCACAATAGGTATTGTTTGGGAGAGGGTTGGCGCAATGTATTTGTGCTGTGATTTGATCTCTCTTTTGTCTTGAGTAATCTGTTAAAATGTAATGCTTAATCTCAGTCCTTTTTGGCAGGTTCTCCTCTAGTGTTGTTACAGTGATAATAAAACAGTGTAGCTCTAATTGCAAGAGATCACTGAAGAAAAACAATGTTTTAAGATGTTTCTTTTGTGACTTTGGCTATAAAACAGAGAAGCTGTGGCCACATTGGAGGCAGGAGACTGGGTAGGTTGGACTCTCAGTCTGATGTGCTGTGGCTGTTCTTATGTCAGCAGGGAGCTTCCCTGGTTCTCCCTTGTTCCTAGAGTTTCTCCTCTTTTCCTTTTGTGAAAAAGGTCAGTAGAACCAGACAGCAGAGCTTTCTTCTAACAAAAAATTGTTTCTGAAACCACAAAACACGAGTAGAGCATTTCCTACACCCAACATGTATTTTTAAAATGATTTTCTTTCCTTTGTTAGCTTTGGTACCAGTGGTGTGTGAAAAAGTGTATTTCCTCCCTGCCCCCTACCCCAAATTACACTAACTGCAATTAGCAGACCTTAATTAAAATGCTTGGTTCGTAGCTCAGCTAAGAATTTGGAAACAAAGTTCTTTATTCTGAGGCAGCTATACTACAGATTTCTTCTTGGGCAAAGCTCTTTCCTGATGTGTAAGATCAAGATCTCTATACCTGTTGTTCTGTAGATTAGTTAGACAGTGGTCAAGTTCTTTGTGCTAGTTTTTATTCCTAAAATAGGAATCCTTGCATATGAATTAGGCTGGTACACCCAAAAGCTCCTACTTGTGGAGGTGCTGAGTTCCCTTGATCCCAGTGAGAGCTGAGGACACTGCAGACCTGGGCCTAATCCAGCTCCCTCTGAAACTGTTGGAAATCTCTGTAGCTGAATTCCTTGGGAACTGGATATATCTGGTGTTCAATTCTGTTTTTTTATTTTTTTTTTTAAGTGGAGAATCAGAGCATCGGGACTGAAATTGTTTGTTCTTGGTGGCACAAGTTCAGTGGCAAACCTGTGATCAACATCACACGGACCTCTTCTGCTGGTGTGTTCTTCCTTTGTTGCACCAGAAATACTGAGAGCAGGCACTTAAAGGGTGTAATGACTGGGTAACAACAATTGATGGCCAAGAATCAAAAGTGTGGTAGATATTAATTAAAACATACTACTATGATGCCATTGAAAGTGTTTTGAATGTCTACTTGACCCAGGGAAGTATCCGGTAGAGTGACCTGAAACGTCTTTGTAGGACCAAGTATAGTGTTTGAGTTTCCCGTTCCTCGTTAGTGCTGCTGCCACCTTTTCTTGTGTTGGCTGATATGTGGGTGTGAAAGCTCCCCATTAAGAATAGATTTTTAGTGCACTTGCTGCAGCTGGTAGTGAAAGCTGAAACACGAAGTGTTTATTTGTGGAAAATGCGTGTAGTCCATGTAAAATCTCCCTGTTCCATCTCATTCCCCCTCTAAATCAAAGTAGATATTCAGTTTCTGGGGGCTGATCCGGGCACAATGGAGCAGACTGGCAGTGCTGCTAACATTACAGTGAAGGAAGGCTTGTGCTGGAAAGTGTTTTTGGTAAATATTATTCAATTTTTAAAGCAGTAATGTCTGTGTTGGGGTGTTTTCAGCAGCCGGTTTGGTTTCAAGGAGATAATTGTTGGAGCCTTCTTTAACAACAGGGATAAGGGTTCCCTTTTAGTAAGCTTGACCTCCTTTTGATAAAATAAAAATTGTTAAAGGGTTAACCTCCCTGCCCCCATCTTCTATATGTCTTTGTCTGAATGTGAAAATTCTTTGCCTGGCTTTCTTCCCCTCTAACAACGTCAGGAAATTAAATTGTTTATTCAAAATGTCTGATGTCGATGTTGGACGCCTACGTTGGCTCAGGAACTTGGAGACATTCCTGCGAGGCAAATCCCAAAAACCTGAGAGGTGGCTCTTTTTCTGCTGTTCTATAAACATATGGCTTGACTGTCAGGGTATTTTTAAACACGCTGCCCAGACAGCTTTGAAATATGAATAAAGTCCTAAGTGTACGTAGATGAGCTGCAAACAATTGAAATATTTAAATACTTGATGTCTTTCATGTATTTGTAGGTACCTAAAATTGGGATGTGGGGAGTGTTAAGGAAGTTTCCGAATCAAAGAATGCTCTCTGATCCAAGAGAGGCAATGGAGAAAAGTCTCTTGAACTGAGCATTGGCTGGGCAGCCACAATAGGGTTTTGGCTCTGTAGTAGGCTTTATTGTAACTTAAGCAAGTCAGTGAATTTCTCAGTATCTTGCCTTTTCCACCTGCCAAATGCAGGAGTAATAAAAAAACCTGTCACAATGCTGCTGTGTGGCTGAACTGGTAGCAAATTGCTCAAAGATCATTGGATCTTGAAGGAGACCCAAAGTATTTGTTACTTTATCTTGATGTTTATCAGCAGCTCTTCATTCACATCTATCCGCTCCAAGGCATGGTTCAAAATTGAAAATCCAAGGCATTAAAATTTGGCTGTTCCTCATTGATCACTTTTATAAAAGTGACCTTGAACACAGTTGTTGGGGACTCCAACATGTTGTAAAAATTTTAGCTCTCTTAATTGCTCTTATGTCTCTGACCTATTTAACTGCTGTAAGTTTTCAGTTCATCATATGCAGATTAATCTTAGCTTTTGCCAAGGTAAGATTTCATCGTAGAATCATAGAAACACAAGGCTGGAAAGGACCTTCAAGATCATCTAGTCCAACCATCATCCTATCACCAGTACTACCCACTAAGCTACTAAACCATATCTTGTAGCACCTTGTCCAGGCGCTTCTTGAACACCATGAGGGTCGGTGACTCCACCTCCCTGGTCAGGCCGTTCCAGTGCTTGACCACTCTCTGAGAGAAAAAGTTTTTCCTGATATCTAATCTAAATCTCCCCGTGCGCAACTTGTGGCCATTTCCTTGAGTCCTATCATTAGTTATCTGGAAGAAGAGGCCGACCCCCTCCTCATCACAACCTCCCTTCAGGAAGTTGTAGAGTGCAATGAGGTCTCCCCTGAGCCTCCTCTTCTCCAGACTAAACAATCCCAGCTCCCTCAGCTGCTCCTCATAAGACTTGTGTTCCATACCCCTCACCAGTTTCGTTGCCCTTCTCTGGACCCGTTCCAGGGCGTCGATGTCTTTCTTGTAGTGAGGGGCCCAAAACTGAACACAGTACTCGAGGTGCGGCCTCACCAAAGCTGAGTACAGGGGGATGATCACCTCCCTGCTCCTGCTGGCCACACTGTTTCTAATACAGGCCAGGGTGCCATTGGCCTTCTTGGCCACCTGAGCACACTGCCGGCTCATGTTCAGCCCAGCATCGATCAACACTCCCAGGTCCCTTTCCTCATCACTGTCTTCTAGCCACTCAGCCCCAAGCCTGTAGCGTTGCATGGGGTTATTGTGGCCAAAGCGCAGGACCCGGCACTTGGCCTTGTTAAACCTCATCCCGTTTGCCTCAGCCCAGCAGTCCAGCCTATCCAGATCCCTCTGAAGGGCCATCCGACCCTCAGGCAGATCGACACTACCTCCCAACTTGGTGTCGTCTGCACACTCATCTTCTTGCGTTGACTTTCCTAACCCAGTCACTTTAAGGTGAAAATGAAGCTTTGCTTTGAAAACCAGAGAGGAGTGAAGGAGCCGTGAGGCTGTGTAGCAATCCTGTCCACCAGAGACAGTGCTGAGGGTTGTTTTCTTGCTTATATTTTTCTCTGCTTCTTGTGGGGGTATCCAAGTTCCAAGAAGGCCCCTGTAACCCTGCAAAAGTAGCGTGTAGCTGCTGTTCTCCAAGTACGCACAGAACCTGATGAAACACAGGAAAAAGTGGAAACTCTGAAAGCTACAAATAAATGTGAGCCCAATCCTAGACCTGCTAAGGCTAACGGGAATTATTTTTCCTGGTAAAACAGTTTACCAAACACAGGAACTTTGGGGAAAAAAACCTCTCATAAAGTATGAGTCTTTAATAGTACCTTATCTGAAAAGGTGCTGTGTAACTTACTCATCTAGCTGTGAACTAAAAAAAAATTGCTTCTCAGAAGTGATTGTTATTTTTTCACATCTTCAGAGTTGTTTACTGTGACTGGCTTTTCAGGAAGTCTTTGCTCCTTTGTGTTTATTATAGACAATTTTACTTGTAATAAATGTCTGAAAGACTTGAATGATTGGCTGGCTGAGGCTTGTATCAGCTGTGGGCAGCAGCCTGGTTTTGTCACGCTTATTTAAAAATGAAAAGGTCAGGTACTCGGCAGCCTTTTTTCTGAAGGAAGCTACTGTTCACCATTGTACCAAGAAACTATTTTTTCCCCTCTAAGTGAGGCCCAGAATCTCCTAGGAGATTTTAAGACTGCAAATTTACTTTCTGAGAAATAGAATCACCTGCTGCACCTTCTAAAGCGATGCTTGAGCAATATGATAGTGCCTCTTTGAAGTGACTGGCAAGCAGCACTGCGAGTGCTTCGGGCTTCCTTACAGATGAGGCCGGCACAGGCGCGAACCACCTGGCAGGCTACAGCCTGGCAGGGACGGTGGAGGAGTCTCATCTAAACACCAGGTGAAAACGAGGGAGGCTGTGAATTGGCTTTAAGTGCTTAATATTTTAAAGTGGGCTCCTGCTTATGTGGATTGTCTCATCTGCAGGACTGAATGCTGTCTGCAGACCATAGCGTGTCTGCTAATCTCCCTGTGTTACTGAAAGTTTAAAGAAGGGGTCTCAATCATAGGAGAGAAAAAAAAGCCCCAAACAGAGTTAAGGCTTTTTAGGACCATGCTTCAAGGCCCTGTACCTCCTCTCCTGGTTGCTTTTCGAATGGGCAGCTATGAGCCACATCTAGGAAGAAGACAGATCTGGGGATCAGAGTGAGCAGCTTCCTGCGTGATGCTCTGAGTAGTGTAAGCACCGCTCCTGGTCTGAGGCAAAGGTCATATGTACTTGTCCTGGGGTGCTGCTCCTGCACCTTCCCAAGGAAGTTCATGTTATTGAGCTCTCCTGCTGCAGGACAGACTGTTTTCTTTCTACCATGATTTCCTGGATTACTTGTGGACTAGCAATAGCTTCTTTTTCTTTGGCGTAGTGCATACGGTTTTAGGAGATCCTTGTTATATGTGTCGTCATTGTAAGCTAGGACTGACAGTGTCCTATAGTTTTCCCTTAGGAATAAATACTCTTGACCTGGTAGAGGCTGCCTTTGTTCTTTCTGTCTTGTCTCTTGAAGGTATGTTTTTTCGGGTGTTTTGTATTTGTTTTCTGTGTGTGTGTGCAATGGGAAGAGACTTTAATGTGGTCTTTTTGTTTTGGCTGTCAGCTGTAGTAGCACAGAAGCCTTGCGTAAGGGGATTGCAGAGCAGCAGTTCAAGGCATTGAGAAGAAGGTGAATGAGATGCCACCTCCATGGCCTTATAGAAAGGAGAGAGGTAGAACAGGACAAGTTTGATCCTAGATCTTGACAGCCAGATGATGTGTGGTGTCAGGTTGGGTGTTAAAGGCAAGAACTTGAGAACAAGGGAAAGATCAGGGCTTGAGTGCTCAGAGGAGGGGGGGAGATACTTGAGCAGACTGCAGGAAGTCTGTTGAAGAGGCTGTTGGAGTAGTTCCCATTCTGAATGTGCAGCTCAATGATGGTACTAGTCCAGGGTGGCTAATCCAACTGTCCTCTTGAGCACAAGCACAGAAGCTATGGTGACAATTTATGGCACAGGATGTTCAAAATGATCACTGGTATCCAAAAGCTCCGTACTCACTCTTGATTGCCTTGGGTACAAAAAATACAGTGATCCCTAGTAGCTGCTTCTCCCCTTCCTCACACACTGCCCTGCCATGGAGAAGGGGCAGGACCACAACTGCAACCTTGTCCTGTATCACTGGAGTCAGGGGGTGGCCAGGGTGGCTGTGGGACCCTCCTGGACAAGGACTGGGAAGACTTTGGGCTCCAGAATGAGCTGATAGCTCCCTGACAGGCAGGGAGTACTGGTCGGTGAACATTGATGGACTGAAGAGAAGCTCCTTCCACACAAGAGAAGCGTAGGATAGATGGGGCTGTTCTGGTGAGATTCAGAAGTGGGCAGGATAACTGGTGAGCCTGAGCCTGTAGGATGCAGCCACTCTGCTCTTAGGAGTGTTTAAGTGAGGGAATCATAGAAAAGCCCAGGTTGGAAGGGCCTTGGAGAGAGCAATGATATGGATAGGAGAGTAAAGAGCATCAGCTGGAACATGGAGGGCCAGGGTGAGAGGCATCAACTGTAGCCCTAGCCTCCTGGCCCTGGGGTTTGTTCTGACTGAGGCACTGGTGGAAAACTCAGTACATCGTCCTTAGAGGTTGTCAGTTTTGAAACCCATTTCATATGGAACTAATATATTTAAAATAAAAAAAAGTTGTACCTTTAGCTCTTTAAAAGCACATTCGTATCTGGGCTTATGGTGTGAATACAAACTTCTGCTATAAAGGAAAGTTTCCAGAGGGACAGATTGACTACTTTGGAGTAGTGCTCTGTAGTTGGTTATTTGATGGTGTCAGTTCTTGGAAAATCTGTTAAGCTAGTTATTCAAAAACACCTTAGAAAATTTCTCTGTGGCATAATTACTGGGAAGTAACTGTCATCTGTTGCATGTTTATGTAAAATGGTATGTGGCAAGTGGAAGAGTCAATAGATGTAATACCACTGCTAAAGTGGTCCAAATGTGTGCACGTGGGACGAGTACTTTCCTAGTAGGCTTGTTTCCAGACAAGTCCGGTTAATCTCTCTGTGCAGGTATTAAATGATTTATAGTGATTTTGCTTTTAGTGTCATGGAATCAGTAACAGAGGAAGATTGTTGTTATCCCAAAGTAAAGCAGCATGGGACTGTAATGCCTTTGCCTGAAAGGCTGTTTTGATAAGACCTTACAATGAGAGATGGCAAAAATCAGAGGATTTAGCATTTAGTTCTGCCTCATGGAAGTGGTTTGAGTGAAAGATTTTGCTTCCAGTGGGATCTTACCTGGGATAGAAGCCTGCAGTGTTGATCCTACAGCTGCCTGGTGTGACTGCAGACCCGTTCCTTCCATCTCCGGGGGCAGCACATTAAGGAGGAGCTCACGGAGCTCCTCTGCAAAACCCAGAGAAAAGCTGAAAAACAGTAGCGCTGTGCAAAGTGTCTGTAATGGCAAGCATCATCCACAGCTTCTGTTGCCCATACTGTCCTAGCACGTTCATCATCAGCATAGGTGTCTGATACTTGACAATGGAAGCATGCCATACCTACTGACACTACTAGAGAGGTGCAAGAGCAATGATGTTGGCTTGGTGTCGTTAAGTTACAGTGCAAGAAATGCATTGCTGTAGGTGGATAAAGACGTTAGATAATGCATTTTGAGAAATCCTAGTACCAAGGCAGTGGGAAAAAAAATTGATGAAGAAATGGGAAGAAATTTGATCTTAATATTGTATTCTATGTGTAGTTCTCTCTCTTGTGGAGCAGTGGCAGGGGGACCTTAATGGCAAGTATAGTGAGCAGGTTGTCTTTAGAAGCGTCTGTAATTAGTTTGTTGTTGCGGTAAGATGCAAGGCTATGTGGGTTAAGGCCTCAGTTACACTGAAATATTTTACAGACAAATGCTTGGGGAAAAAAAAAAATCTTTCTGCTTTTAACAATATTAAAACTTTGGGTGGTTTTTTTTTTTTTTGATGTAAGGGCTTGTTCATTCTTTCTCAGTTCTTAGCCTTAAATGGCCAAAAATGCAGTTTTAGATTTTTCTTTCATTTCCTAATTGTTTGTCTGTAGACTTCTTTTTTTCTTTGAGAAATTTTTGACAGATGTGAGTAGAGAGGTTATTCTTCACTGGAAAAAGTCTTCCTGAAAAATTCCAGTCATGACCTTACTAGCGATTTTCAAGGGAGAGCACCACAGCCTGAAAACAGTGGAAGAAAATCATAAAGAAACGGTCTGTGTTATCTTTCCAGCATTGCTTCTGACCAAACATCCCCAAGTAAGAAGGGTATATAAATAAAGCTGTACTGCACCTCTGCAAGCAGAGTCTGTGGTATAAAGGTGCTTTGGGGCACGTAGCTGCTGTTGTAAACTCCACCCTGAAATTAGTAAGCTGAATGGTAGGTGTTGCACCTGACCAAAATGCAGGCCAATGCTTTCAAAGTCAGCTTCAGACCTTCAGAACATGAGCAAAGGTTTTGTTGGTTCCAAAAATTTGCACTTCAGTACTTTACACTGAAACTGGCCTTGATGCCAGCCTTCCAGAGAAGGTTGTGCTGCAAAATCGAGGCTGGCCTTGCTGCCGTCGGGCTGCCAGTGAGTTGTGCCTTGAGGGCTGCAGGGTGCTAGGAGGTCTGCAGTCGTGGGATGTGGGCTTGGGCTTGTACAATGCCTGCCTTGGGGCAAGGGTGTGGAAGACGACCTCTGCGTGTGGTGGACAGTGGTGCTAGAATTCAGTGGAGAAAAAACTGCAGGTGGTCAAATTATTCTTGGGGGGAAAAAAAACAACAAACTATTATACTGGCAAGTTTTTGAACTCTTACCTGGAAACTCCTTAGAGAAAAATAATTAGGGTTGTAGTCCAAATAAGATAACACCCACCTATGGCCTCTTTGAGAGAGTGCAACTTTCCTAAGGTTTTGATCATCTTTTTATAAGTCACTACTTTTTTTGTTCCTGAGGGCTGGGAAGGTTTTGAAGAGGAACGTGTTTTGTTAAAATGGAATAGTTTCTGTCCTTGAGGTGATGCCTGTGCATTTTGTACCTTACTGTGGCATCTTGGCCGCATGGTGACCAAGCACGAAACCCTGCAGGTCCAAGTGGGCAGATAGCATCTGCCTGGGTGCAGTCAGCTGCGTGAGCAGCTGCGTGCAAGGTCCTTAGGTCATGCCAGGTGTGGAGCAGCTTCCTTCTTCTTCATGAAACGTGGCTGGCTGCAGAGATCTGATGTGCAAAGAGCCATGAAAATGTGCTGCCCAGGAAAGAGGCTTCTTGGAGTAAGAAATCCCGCTGTTGCAGGTAGATGCGCTGGCAGGGTGTGAAAGCAGACGCTTGGGCAAGGATTTTCTTTTGCCTTCACAAACATGAATTCCTGAAAACATTCTGAGCAAGTGGCATTTTTATTTACTAAGAGATTGAGAGGTACATGTGTGCATTTTTCTGTGTAGAAAATCCTAATCTTATTATGTGGTTCAGTCATTCTCATTAACTGCTACTTGATATATCTTGTCTAAGTGACAGCAAATGGGACAAATGAAAATCACTTTCCCCCGTGGAAGTTCTTCAGGGACCCACCTAAGACATCCAGAGTTTTCAGCATCACTTGAAGATACTTTGTAACATGGACTTTTTCCCTGTGTATAATGATTCTTCAAGTCCTTGTACATATTTCAGAATTACAGCAATTTGAAAGCTGTAGCCTTACTACAAGTCCCTTTCTTCTACGCTGATTGTATCTCTGTTTAACCTGTGAAGTAATTCTGGCAATATCTGAGCTGGATCCTGTGTATGACATTCTCCAGTCAAATGTCCAAGCCTTAAAAAGAGAACACAGGCGGTTAACCATGTGTACCCGATGATGACCAGTGTAGAAACCAGCCTGAAACAGCAGAGGAATCATTGCTTTCTCCTTGCCTTGTGTTGTGCAGTCACCTATAGGCTTGAAATCCCTGTGTGTGGTATGGCATCATCTCTGGAGTTTCTTATCTCATGTCTACAAACAAAAGAAGCGAGCAACAGAAAATAAGTACGCTTGTCCAAGGGAAATTTGTTCTGTGATCCTGTTTAATCAAACATGTAATCAACATTTAATCAAACATTTAATCAGCGACTTGCATTTTTCCTTCTAATTAGTTGCTGCCAATTATTGGGATTGAAGAGTGAGTTTCAGGGCGGAGCTGGACAAAAATAACCCAGAGGAAAGCAACTAGCTGTTACTGCGCCTTTGTGTCTGCCTGTGCAGCTCCTACTCAAAAGCTGCATCAGCTGTTTGTGTCCGCCTCCTTAGCAATGATAAGGACAATGGTAGTTTGGTAGATTAGAATAGAAATTAAACTTTGTTTTCCCTTTAAGAGGGATTTAGGTTATCTCGAACTCATCAGCACGTTATGATGGCATCAGTGTTGCAGTGGGGAGAGGCAGGTACCAGGGAACCCAGATAATTCTATAAAGGGAAACGTGAAAGATGCAGCTGAACTGCTGGCCTCAGGCTCTTTTTCTGAGAGGGAGCATGAGAGTATGAGTAACAGAGCTTCTGCGTGGTTTTGCTTGTCGAGGCAGCTTCTAGAAAATCTGGGGAGGCCCAAGACATTGCCTTGTTCCCAGATACGCAGTGTAGTAGAGCTCCCAGCAAAGCCAAATCTGGGCTACGATGAAGTCTAGCTGGAAAAGGTAACAGCGTTCTGTGGGTTGTGCAGCAGCTTCTGTGTGCCCTGGCCAAATTTGGGAAAGTTGTAGTCTTGTAACAGTTGGCTCAGTCACTGATGGAAGCAATGGGTGTGACAGCTGCTGTCTAGGAGAAGTTACAAAAAAGCAATGACAGGACTAATTAGAGCACTGTGTGTGTGTCTGCACCAGAGAGATTAGCAGCAAGACGCCAGGGAAGGTCAGAGGTGTGGGGACAGCACGGCACGTGCTGTGGGGACAGCGTCTGAGCCCGAGGAAGGGCACTGAAGGTTGGGCAAAGTAGTGCTGGCAGAAGGGCTGGAGCTGATCAGGAAAAGCTGCTTGGTTCAGCAAGATGGGATGCTCCAAATTTCTTGTAAGCAAACAGGATTTGTATTGAAGAACTTCCTGACTGGCATTCATTTTGCGTTCTGGAGGGATGTGCATTTTGTGTAACAGCTTGGATCAAAACCAGGTAGTAGCTGTGCTTTGTGACTTAGAAAGATAGTATTTTTGTCTTATTGCTCTGTAAACAATCCACTGACATGAATGAGAAAATGGGTGCTCTGGCAGAGCTACACGTATGCCGCTGCTCAAAGCGAGAAGCCTATGGACTAGAAGAAGTGGGGAGATCTTCCTTTAACAGCAAACTTCAGTGTAATGTAAAGCAGATGAAATGTCTGACAAAGTAGATGCATATGTAATACACACAGATGCGCATTTCTGAAATGGTCTAGACACTGGGGCAGGGAATTTTATCCGGCTAGGGTGGAGATTTCTCGGAGATCCCATTTTTCGCTTTACAGGTACAGAAATGATCTTGAGTGATGGAGAATTTGTTTTGCTGTCTCATCTCTGTTTGCTGTCTCTGACTTTGGCTGATCCTATGCATAAGGATCCTCGCTGCCAAAAGCTTTTTGTATATTTCTATGAATCTTCCTGACCTATGTTGACTTGATATTAAAAGGTTGGCAGCGCTATGTTGTCCCATATGCTGGATTTCCAGCTCCTCAAACTGCAGCCCTGTCTAGTGAGACTGGCAGAAAACTCTGTTCTCTGATCTGAACCTTTTGGTAAGGCTTTTTTTTTCCCCTCTCCTAATGGTTACATCAGCTATTAGTATTATTCTGTATGCCGTATAATAAAAGTAATTCCTTAACTCACGGTCTGTCAGTTTAGATCCTTTTTACTTGCAAGAAGGACCATACTCAATTACTGTATGTTGCTCACATTTTATTTGATTTCCAGGATCATGTATAATTTGTGTAGATTACCAAGATGATTCACTGCAGCTCTGTCAAGTGCTTTATCCTGTTTCTTCTCGGGGAAGTTGATCTCCTGCCAATAAGCAGGATGTCTTGAAACAGTATGGTCATTGCCTGTTGGAAGCCAAGCTTTCGTTTTATTGCAAGCCTCTCTAATGAAGCTTCCAAATAAAGCAAAATCATTTTTTTGTTCTATGTTGATGTAAACTCAAGCAGAGGAGTCAGTTGCAGGGGAAAGGAATTCCTATTGTTGATACTGTCATCTAAACCTGTTGAATGGAGGAAAAGCAATCGAATTCACTCTTATTCTGTTTTTTTTTTTTTTTTTTTTTTTGCTGAACACCTTTCTTCTCGAATAGAAGACTAGGCAGCACAGTGGCACTTCTCACATTCCGGTTGCTTTTTTGTCTGCTGTTGACATGGTTCATACAGTATTGGGGGGGGGATGTGACAGGGTGGGATGGTGCATAGCAAAATAAGGGTGAAACCCTGTTTCAGATGGTACTGGGCTAACGGAACTGCTTTTTAGCCAGCCATTAATTTTTGAACAAACAGTCCTCTTTAAAATAGTAGCTGCATTCAGAAATACCCCAAACTGAAGGCTGAAGCATGAAATGCATCTCAAAGGGAGCAAACAAAACAGGAACTGGCTGGATGAGTTACGTGAGCCTAAACTGGTGCAGAGTTTGGGGAGGAAAGATTTCTAGGAACATCTCTTGCGTTAGTTGTTTCCTGCAAACCCTTTCCATAGATGTCCTTTTAACCTGATGAAACACCAGATTGGTAGCTGTGAGAGTGTATGTGGCTGGCCACAGTAGCTTCTCCTCATGGACTCCTGTTGCTGGTTATGTCTGAGTCAATGACTTACTCAGGTTCCATACAAGAAGAGGAGAATTTCTTCCTTGCATATGCAAACAGTGGTCACTTGGTGTGTGTAGGAGACAAGAAATCACAAATACTCTCAGAGCTAATGACACTTGAGGGAGACTTGGTGTCTGCCTTGTACTGTGCTAAAACATTAGGGCCATCCTTTCTGCAAAAAGAGAAAAAAAAGGTGCAATCAGGTTTCTGTGGTGAGCAGACATGTTAAGTGCCTTACATTAACTTTCTGTTGTTTGTATAATGAGGTTTTGCATGGAGGCAAAAGCCCCAGACACCTATATATCTTACTTGAAGCCTGGCTGGAAATGAATAAACTCATTTTTGTATGGCAAGTTGCTGAGCTTGAATAAGTCTCTAATTTCTGCCAAAAAAATGCCCAGTCTCTTTCAGAGATCGAAGAAGTGAGGGGAAAAAAAAAAGCGTACTACACATTTCTCATGCATGTCTCAGTGGGTGCCTGGCCTCTAAAACTCCCAAAAGGTTTATTCAAGGCCATTTGCTAGCGTCTTGGGAAGTTGCAGTGGAAGTTCAGCACCTGGTTTCAGGGTTAATGGAATAAAAGCCATTTCCAGATGAAAGCTTGCTTGGCAGACATGCTGTTTGCTCTGTGCCCCTTGTTTGTAGCAGGGCGGAGATGTGTGTTCGCTCTGCCTCATGGTGTGCAGGTAGGACCCGCCGTACAGGCGCGACGGGGGCCTGGCAGAGCCTGGTCTCACTGGCCATGCTGGCCTGGCGGCCTGTGCGCAGCTGGCGTGTTGGGGATGAGAGCATGAGAAGCTCCTCCTCCGAATGCAAGCTCCAGCCCCAAGCTTCTGGCAAGCTACTAGACTGCTGTTGTTTGGATAGAAGGTAGGAATGTGGATAAGGCTTGTGAAAGTAAATGGGGCACCAGTAGCTTGCTGGAGAGAGGTGATGTGGAGGGAAACATGAGGAGGAGTGTGGAAGCAGCAGCTCCTAGCTGATGCACAAGTCTGCTTTAAGCACCTTGTGTTAAGAAACTCAATTCTGAGCCTTGATTAGGGTGTGAGAATTTAGCAGACGTTCTTGCACAGGGGGATTTTAGGTTGGCTTGCCATGTGTTACACACCTTTTGTAGACGGGCATTGTAGGAAGGAGATTTCCAACCCCCTGCCTGGATGCTCTTAATTCATTCTTGGGATTTCAAGGATTATGACACAAATTTTTATTTTGCCTTTACACTGTAACAAGAAGTGCCTCAACATGGTCTTGGTAGGCTGAGCATCAACTTGGAGGGAGACCCACAAGCTCTCTGCAAACCTTTCCAGGACTTGAGTGAGACACTGGGGTTGTGAATGGGCTTCTGCTGTCAGGGCTGGTCTGTGTAACCGCAACCCCAGGGCGCTGCGGTAGTTCTCTGGGTTGACGGTGTTGGACGCTTTACAAATGCACTGCTCAGAGGGATTCTGGTCTAGGTAAGACAAACTGGATAATGGTTCTAGTGAATGAGCGTTCCTAATACAGTTTGCTTTCCTGGATGCTTTTGTCAGGTAGCTGTGTGCAGGCTCCAACAAGAAGATTGTTAAAGATGACTATGGCAGATGCCTAAAACTGAGAGAACTCCTGAAAGGGTCAGATTCTGAGAGGGCAATTGCCAAATGCTTTCAGGAAGTCTGCGTACTGTAGGCTAAGACAGATGGGGCAATCAAAATTGTTATGTGACCTTGAGAGACCAACTCAGTTCACCTTTTGTCGTCCTTTCTCTTCTGTTCTCTTTCCCTTTCCAAAAAAAGACAACTGCTGTCCACAGAGTTATGCCCATTTTAGGTTAGCTTACCAGATGTGTTGCATTTCTTCAGTTTGAATTCCCTGTTCAGATAGAACAGAGAGGCACTGGGAAGGTTTATATGTAGGGCATGACGTCAATATATTTAATCTGAAGCTCCCTCTCTATGTATAGATATAGGGAGATATATAGATAGATAGATTTATAGATAAATGCAGATATATATATACTAAAAACTGTCTAATGTATATCAGCCCAAATTCCTGTGTTGTCTCTCTAACCTTGCTTGGTAGCTGATAACAGTATAATGTTTCCATTAATCCCGGAGAACCGATACTCATGATTTGGGCAGCTTATCTGCAATGATAGAGAAGAATCATTTGATGCGTAAACCTGACTGGTAGTGTTTAAGTCTAAAACCACTAATGAAACAACTTTCTGGGTGTCTTAATGTATGTCATGATTCTATATTGTCCTGCATGCTATCTCAATGTAAACCTCATCTCGCCTTATAAAAGCCCCAGAAGCCTTGAGTGTATTTGTTAACCAAAACACGGGAAGCAGCTGTTTTAATGAGGAGACATTGGCAGTTGTTATGATTCTGAGAGAAAGCTGCTTATAAAATATGTATGCAGGTTTTACCAGCCTTGGTGTACATGAGTTAAAAATTAAAAACTATGTTGAAAAGTAAGTAATTTTCAGTTGGGCCACAATGAACAGTGAGGCAGAAGCCTAAAGGAAGCCCCAGAATAAACCCAGGCTTGCTTGCATCTGGCTTAAATCTTTTATTTCTGAGAGCTGCTCTCCACCTAGATGGAAATCTGTAAGAGCACCACGATTTTGTTGGCCTTCCAGAAGAAGGGCTTCTCTACAGATGTGGGGAGAAGTTTTTTCCCCACTCACTTTGACAGCCTTACCTGTGCTGGAACAAAAATGTGTTCTTCTCTTGCCCCTTCTCTGCCCTTCTCATCCTCTATTTCTTTTCCAGTCGGAGTGGTCCTACAGTTCAGTCCAGCTTTTTCTGTAGCAGAAGAAGATATCCGTGAGATAGCTTTTAACTGGCTAGTTCAGGAGACTTCAGCAGTGAGAGATGAAGTGCAGGCTGCAGAACCCAGAAGCTGGCTGCGTGCTCAGGTGAGCGCTGCAGTCTGCACTAAGCTGCATGCTGCTGCAGTAAGCCAGCTTGTAGCACCCGAGCCACGGAGTTTAAAGGCAGACGAGGGTCTGGTTTCTAGTTTTACAGGTAGGTAGGCTGTAGTGCAGGTGCATGCCTTGTTTCAACTCCCTATGCATTGCTCCAGCTCTTGTTAATTCTTAGCTCCTGTCACAAAAGATGTGGTCTTTGAAAGGAGGCAGGCAGGCAGAAGGCTTGATTATCTTGTTTGACGCAGTTCAAGGATTTACTGGTAAAGCTGTGTGTTCGAGTGGATGCTGCTTGGAAGCAATGCAGGGGCCAGCGTAGTTACAGGAAGAGTTTGGAGGAGTTGTACTTCAGCTGACTTCAGATTCGATGGTATCTCAATCTAAGAGAACAGGCATTTGACTAATGCTTTTTCTCAGTTTTGTCTGAGCAGTGTCTGAGCATACAGTTAGAAGGACCCATGCAAAGATGGGAGGAATTCTGCATATCACTTGGGTCAAAGCATACTGAAGGGCATCAACATGCAGCTGGCATACAGCAGCAATAGAAAGCTGTGTGTCAGTCTGTCATTGTGGGATTTGCGTGCTGCCAGCTCTCCCTGCTGTGGCAAGGAAGTTTCCAAAGTGGTGATGCTTTACAGGGGGGAAACTTGAAGCCCGAACTGAACCTGCAAGCCTGCGGCAATTTTGTAGCTGAGTGTACCCTTATCTGTGTGTCCTTTTGGGAGCTTCAGCGTGAAAAGTCTGGTAGCTGTAGGCACAGGAGCTTCAGGCTATTTCCTGAGAGTAAATGTCGCCAGTTAACGGCCAGCAGGGCTGCTGAGTGTTCCTTTAAATTTAGTGCTCTTTGTTTCACGTTACAGTTTGTGACTGACACCCTAACTTGGTGTTCACTTTCTTAAAACAGCATTGTTCTGTCAATCCTTTTTCATCCCTTTTTGCACAGGGGTTTACCATTATGTTGTGCTTTTTGAGCACATTGAGTGTGTTTTCGCTTGCAATGAAAATGGTGATGAAACAGGTTTCTCTGAGTGACCAGTGAGGGAGCAGTTTAGTGCTCCACGTTGTTTGGGATGTAGACCTGCTGCTTTTAGTGTTGGCGTGGGCTTGTGGAATTGACAATGGAAGATGAACTCCTGTTAACTTGTTGTCTGGAAAACTGAAAAACCATCTACTAATTGGATCCTCAGCTGGTGCAGGCGAGAAGTGACAGGACCACTTACCATTAGCTTTAAGTTTAGAGCAGGTCTGGCAGTGTTACCCAGACGTGACAATGATGAAATCTTCATCAAGTCAATACGAGTTTTCCTTTCAGCTTCAGTGTGGGTGCCTTTCCATGGCCAGCCTTTCAGTATGGTTTTAGTTCCCTTACATTCCAATTTAGTACTAGAGGAGTTGAGGAGACACTAATGTCTGCCTTCCTACTTCAACATAATAGCTGTTAGGAAGTTGGAAATAGTTTTTTTGCATTTTGTCAATGTCTTGAAATTCAGGTGTAAACAAATTGCCAGTCGGCTAACTCATGCAACTCTTCAGCAGCTGGGGGACTGCACTTCTTTCCCAAGTGGTGTGAAGATTCCCTTGATGAAGAAGAAAACATGCATACCTGATTTCTAGGGCTCCAGTGACAAAGGAGAATTAAGTTTTAGGATCCTTCTTGCTGACTAATGACTTACTCTGTGATACAAGAGAATAAGAAGCTAGTAATTTGTAACTGCTGGCTTAAATTAGTATCAGTGGAAGGTTGCTAATAACGATATAAAATCTAAATTTTTAGAAGCTTGATTTCAGAGAATAAAATACTACTCTCAGTGTTTTATAGTTACAGTACCGAGAAGTTTTACCAGTGCTTGAAGAAACTTCTGCCTCAGTGTAACAGCTCATTGAACATATGGCACTGGAGAGCAAATATGTGATATTAAGTTTTTCAGATTAGAAGCCCTTTGGTGTGAGGTTATTGCTCATTTTGTTTGTAAAATGTAATATGTCTGTATGTTTCTAGAAGCCTCTAATAGCTTCTGCAGTAAGAGTTTAAAATTTACGGAAAAGATAAATTCCCTATCTGTCCCCAGCAGTGATACTGTCTTCTGCCTTGTGATTCTGCTGCCTCTTCTCAGGTCTCTTTCAGCCATCACTGGTGCCTCGTGACCTTAGAAAGACTTTTGAAAGGGATGGGTCATATGTTTGCGTTTTGCAGAGGGTAATGTTAACACTAAGGTGATAGGAGTCATGGAGACAGAAAGGGAGCTTGGGGCAGGGAGGGCATATATGTACGCTCTTTGCAGTGCTTAAGGAGGCAAGCAGTTTATCGAAGCCAAAGGATAAGGGTGGAACAACTTAGCATGCAAATTTGAAGGATTCTGACCTTTGGGAAATTGTCATGTAATGGAAGATACAATGCCAAGGCAGCTTGGTTTGAAGATGATTTGTAATAAGTTTAGAAAGAGGGCACGTGGTGTGGCTGCCTGCCATAACTGGAAACTGGATCTGCTAATGTCTACAGGTCCCGCTGGTGTTGTGTGCCTGTGGTTGAAGACTAAACCCTGCATATTGCTCATAATTGCCATCAGGTACTAAATATGTCTTTGAATGTCTGGTAGGATGAATAGCTCATTGTCTTTAATCATTTTTCTGTGCAGCTGTTAATCATTCCTTCTTCCCACGATAGCTCCTCAATTTTTTTTTCCTTAAAGGATGGTGGTTTTGTGTCCCTGCTGGGAAAACAGTACGGGCTCCCAGAACTTGGGGTCGCTAGTTCCAGAAGAACGTCCTGCAGAGGTCAGCAGCACTGATCTGTCTTAAATGTCTAGTTTAAAAAGAAAGCAGAAGAAAATGGATCCTTTAAAGTTTGTATTTAATGACTTCATGGCTTTTATAACTTGGTACTTAAACATTTTATTTCTGCAATACCTATTCTTTAATGCTGAAATTAGTAACCCTGTAATGTTTTCTTAACCCATTATTGAAACTTAGTCTTAATATTCAGTGACTAAAGGCAGTTTATTTCCTCTAGTTACTGGTTGAAATGTCTGGTTTCTTTCTTTCATGGCTTTCTCCTCCCTGCAGCTTGAACCTCTGAAGTCTTGATGTTGGATGCTTCAGTTTGTCATTGGTCTGGCAGGATAATGGGTTAGTGGACTTCTAGCTAGCTGTATGCTCTGAGGTGCTGGTGAATGTTTGCCTGTGTAGTGGTGGGAATTCAAAGTGTGTGGAAGCGTTGTGGTACCTCAGGTAAATGCCAGAGTGATGCTGCTGCCTGCCCTACCAAAATGCTCTCCTATTTTCTAGACCATTTCTTGGCCCTCTGTTCTGATACAGTACTCTAAGGAGCACTTTTATAGCTGTAAATGGGATGATATAATGCTTTGAAGATGTAGAGAAGATCAGATGGTTCTACCAAATGTCGTGTGTGAGAGGGATGGCACTGTGCAAATCACTTAGCATTGTAGTGTCTGATGTGTGGGGGCTCCTATTGCTAGGACTGTTCCCTATTTATGAAAACAAGGACGAAATACGCAAATATGGCTATACTCCGTGACTTTTGTGCTTAAAAGGTCCTCTGTGACAGCCAGAAGTCTCATTTCTTCAGCCCATCTAAAGAGCACTTAAAACTCTAAATGAGACCTTTTTGCTCCTGTACTGTTATCTGTTGCTACCTGACCTTCAGAAAGGTGTACGTTGTTGCCCTTCTCCTTTGAATCTCTGATGCATTACAAAGAGAGAAAATTGAGGATCCCCCCAACCCCAAATGCTAACTTTTGACCCATTTCAGTCATAAATCTTTCAAAAATACAGATTAAAGAAGAGGAAAAGCTTTCTGGAAGGTATGAATAGTTGGATTTAAATTGGCAAAATTACCTCTGATTAATTCCCTGCTTAATAGATTGGGTGCAAAAAAAAAAAAAAAAAAAACCACCACTGAAACAACAAAATCCCTAAGTTAGAGCCGAGTCTTGCAGCATTTCAGGTGCCTTCTGTTAACTTCAGTGTGAACTGATGGCTGCGGCTGCGAGCACGCACGCCTGTGCTGGGGTTGCCAGTTCATTGGTTGCTTGCTTCTCTGATGGGCAATAAGGTGGTGTCCATCAGTCACGAAAGATAAAGGAAGCAAGGATCGTCACAAGTATTCACTAACAGAAATGCAGGGTACTCTGCTGATAGAAAAACTAGTGCAAATTAGCTGAGCTTGCCTTTGTATGGAAGAGAAACAGGATGTCTGCGAGGCTGTGGACGGTCAGTATTTGCTGTTTTTCACACTTTGCTTTGCTTTGCTATTGTTCACACGGTGCCTTTCTGTGTCTGATAATTTCAGCGGGGTGGAAAGCCTTAGCGGCTGCAGCTTTTTGCTCTGATTCATTAATATTTATGCAACTCCCTTTGAAGCCAATGTATTGCTTTTCTGGAAAAATGCTTTTATGTTTTTTGTCAAAGCAATACATTATTATTATTTGCTACTTTTTTAAAGGGGAACTTCTGGAGGTGAAACATTCTCATATCTGAGAAAATGAACTTCGCTGCATGCATTAATAACTTCTTAAACTATTAAAACAGATATCATGATTGCTTTTTACTTCTCGAATTGTAAGTTGTTCAGCATTTTTCAGTCTGTGACTCAGACCAGACAGCAAAAATATGCTACTTAGTTTAAGCATGGCTGTAATATATGACCTGATTGGCATTTTCCTTTTTTAACTGTCCGTCTTTATAATGTTGAGGTCCTAGATGCTGTGGAGAATTAGTCCAAACTCTTTACTTTGGATGTTAAAGCAAGCAAGCAACCAAAACTATTCTGCATAGTTTGAGACAGTGGTAAAACCAGTTCATGGGCTCGTAGTAACTTGATATTGAAAACTTCCCTAAATCCATAGGTCATCCTAACTTAAATATGAAGTCAACTAGCATGGTATCAATTTTAATCACTGTTGCATGAGGTGAGGCTTGCATTACGCAGTAGAGTTGTCCACTGGCTTCAGGTATGGAACTAATCAGTCATAATGAGCTTCTGGGTTTTATTCAGTATTGCAGATAACTTAAACATTTCTGTTTTTCTTTTAAATGTTGTAATGTATGATTAAATGAGAGCTCTGTGCTGAAGTAAGGCTATACTGGAAGCACTAGTCAGAAATTTGTGGAAACCCATTCAGGGGCAGCACAGCTTTAGACACACCATGCCAGCTGAAGGCATCAAAGCTTTGCTGTAAATGAGGTGTTTAGTTTTACCACTTGCAACCACTTTTTCCCTTCTCTTTTTGTACAGAGGTTTTCTAACATTTGCTTTTGTATGTGTGTATATGCATATTTATTTATTTATTCACCTGGGCTGATGATTGCAGTATAAGATCCCTGTCTAGATGTTCTTTGGAACGAAATGCATTTTAAAAATAGTGACCTCTGGGTATGTTGTCTAGAATTGACCATTTTTCAAACATCTGCTCAAGGAAAGCAGGCAGACTGTCTCGCTTTGATGCGGTTGTGCTGCCTCTTTGGAAGGATGAGGGAAATGCGGATCTTTCTTTCCCCTCAGAAAAATGGGCTTACCATTGCCAATACTGTGAGGGAGCTGGGCCAGCAGGGAAGGATGCGGCTCAATTTCAGGCTACAGGGGAGGGGAAGGAAGGCTCACGGACAATGTGGGGCGCGAGCACTGGTCACAGCCCCACTGCGGGACGGCATCTTTAGGTCAGGCATCGGTGCCTCTGGAGGCGATCTGCCTGGCTTGGACACGTTCCTGTCTCCCTCGCTTAACTTTTGTAACTGGCTGGCTGGTCTGCAGAATTTGCACTTCTCTGCTCGCGTCTGAGCCGCGCTTCTGTACCCATGCAAGTGCCTGTGGTTTGCGCTGGGAGAAGTCTGTCGCAGTACCTCACGCCCGTTAAGTGCATCCGCAGCGCGTCTTTCAGCACAGCTGATAGAAAGCCTCTCCTCTGTTAAAGAAACAGTCCGAAAGAACGCACCCCCAGGCTGCGGGGCCTATTTCTCTTGCTGCCTCTTGAAGCACTGTGTGAAGGAGCGGTGGCTGGTCCGTGGCTCTGTCAGACTCCCAGAGCAGTTAATCTGGCAACCACCTCATCTCCGCTGCGCGTCCCTCACGGGCGGCCCCTTGCTGGTGAATCGCCTGTGGCCCGCAGTCTGCCTTGTTCTGCCCGTTAATTCTTGGGGGTCCTGGAGTTTCTTGTGCGTGGGACCAGCTTGCTTTCCGTGGCTGTCCCCGAGCCCTTTCGTGTGGGATGTGGGGCAGTTGGTGTGGCTATGTGGTGCTGTGTCCTTGGTGCATGCTGTGTGCTACCAAAACCGCCATTTTAGTAGAGGATTTTTCCCAAACTAACTAATCCTCAAAATACGCATGCATCTTGGTTCCTTGTCTCCTGGGTTTAAGTATAAAAAGTTCTAATGTTTCAGATAACCAAAGGGGAAATCCCACTACTGAGAAAGAGGAAGACCCAGCGCTGTAAGCCACCCTGCTAATCACTTCCTCCTTCCCGTAGCTGTTGAAGCATGGGTGACGACATATCCAACGCCAGACGCCTCTCCTCTTGCTGTTTGTGTGCTAGCGTAAACAAGTCGTAGGCCGGCTTCTACCTTCTGCTGGTGCAGTACAGTCGGTTTTGGTAAATCCCAGAAAATTTGCAAAGTCCATTTTGGTGATGTTATAGAAAGCCTTTAGACCAATTCTTTCTCAAGTGGCGCTGGCAACTAGCTTGCAAGTATTTTCCTTCAAAGCAGGACAAAGCTTATTCAGTGTGTGTGCAGGCATGGCAAAAAATGCAGCCTTTCTCATCAGCCTCAATTCTTCAAGGAGCTCTGGAGTAGTCCTTTCTGAAGCCTGGTGTATTGTAATGGTGGTTTTGAGTTGTTCTGTTTACTGTAGGGCAGACACAGCAAAAATGTAGTTCATTTTGTTATTTTAAGTCTTAGCTTACAGTATTTGGAATGCTTCTGAATGGGCTGCTGCACTAATTTACAAAAAAAAGCACTTCCTACCTAATATTTCTTCTTTATCTTGCTTAGCTATGTGAAAGTCATTGCTTCAACAGTTGGGCCGTTAATTCTTTCTCTACAAGAGTCATTTTTTCTTCCCAAAACACAGTTGGAATGCATCTGTTTGGCCTCAGGTGATGGAAGCATTGCTGCAGAACCACACTGTAATGGCAACATATCAATCTCCCACCATTTATGGGCTACCGTTATCTGTGAGAGAGCTTTGAAATTCTCTCAGAGGTGCTTGGTTTCATTTGCTTTTTAATTTCCTTGCTGAGCAACGATGCGCTCTGTTGTGGTTGCACAGCGTATGCATGCTGCTTCTCGGCTAGAGAAACTCCAGGCTTGTGAAGTGGAAGAAGGGAACAATTTGTGTCATAGATGCTGATGGATTGCCTGTCCCTTTGGGCATCTTTGTAATAGCCTTCCAAAAGAAAGATGTACTGTGTCGGGCAGAACACTGGAGGAACCATTGTGTATTCAGCAGTGTGCAGCAGTTGTGACTATGGACGACAACATAGGCGCCCTTAGATAGACGAGTGCTGCGGACAGAGTTGGGCAGCACTGCTCCGTGACCTCCCCAGAAAGGGTCTTTGATTTTCATGTATGGGGTTAGTAGGAATGAGAAAAAGAGATTCCAGTCGTGTCCTCACTGAGGCTTTTCATTCTTAAATTAAATTCCCTACGTCTTCAAAGCGAGAAGAAGGTTATAATATATTTAAATAGCCCACATATAGTGGGAAAGTCGCTTGGCGTAGGAATGACTGGGCTTTGTGCCAGAGATTCAGGTCTACTCTCAGACTAAAGCAGAAATGGCTTGTTTTCCTTAATAACTTGTCAAATCCAGTGACTGAACATTGCTGGGCTGCATGTACCTGCATCTTGATTCTCATGCTGGCAGAGTAGATGACCATGTCCACAGATTTGCCTGAACTGGCTCTACCAATTGCAGCTCTCAGCATTTTGGTGTGTGACTAAAATTGAGGTGCTCCCTCCCTCACATCGCCCGCTTCCCACCTCTGCACTCTGGGCAGCTGCATCAGCCCCAGCAGGGCAGCTGCTTAGCATGCATTTTGTGTCCCTTCTGAGGCCATGGCTCAGAAGCTGCTGAGGTGCTTCCTAGGCAGGGAATGGAACTGAAGAAGTGCTTTTCTGAATTTGAATCAGGTACATTAGTGCAGATTTTTATTGATTGCATTCTAGTGTGAAACAACCCTTTTCCATCAGTGTTTGTTTTACATTTTTCCCACGTTTCCAACAATAACCATTCCTTTTTTTTTCTTTTCTTTTTCAGGAAAAGGGGAGTAGAAGTAGTACAGGTGAGTAAAAACTATATTCAATTATTTTTCTTTCTTTTCCATTCACTTCTCTGCTATGAATACTGGTTTTGGAAAAAATGGATCCCCTTTTGTGAAGTCTGTGTTGAGTCCATCTTGTCTTAAACAAACAAGTGTCCAGGTGAAAGTGGAGATGAAGGTGGCTTTTCCTGTCTCTGTTAATTAATAACATCTGATAGTTGATTAGCTGATGTCAGTCAGTGCTTATTGCATTTAAGGATGGTCAGGCTTAACAGAAACAGGAGCTGGCCTTTGAAACAAAGCTGTGGTGTGTTCTTGCAACCCAGGGAGCAGAGAAGTGATACTGAAGTGTTTTGGGGCTTTAGCCCATCTACTGTTAAGTTCAGGTGTTGGCTACATTTTCTGTTTCCCAGTTCTGAATGGTTGTATTTCACATGAGATGTTACTTAGAGGATGATGCCAGCTTGTGAAAGGAATTATGTTACCATGACAGCTGTGTTGCTGTGAATAATACCTCAGAGCACTGTAGCCTTAAAAGATCAAAGGGGGAAGCATGCTCTTTTCTTCTGGCCTATTTTATGTACTTAGATGAGCCGCATGTCATAGATTTCTCTCCTGCTGGTACTTACCTAATGTCTGGTTATCTGATAGCTGCATGGTAGGAAAGAAGGCACATACTTTACTGGCTGGATTTAGCCATACTTCTAGCACCCTTTCACCGCTACAGCATCATCTTCCTTACGTGTAGCTCCTATTGCTCAGAGCTAAGGAGCAGCTTCTTTCATCAGTTCTGATACAGCATCTCTAGGTTGATGAATACAACCAGCATGTACGAAGCACAGCTTCACAAGCAGCACAGGGACAAAGCTCGCTTATATCTGTGTCGTTCTGTGATGCACTATTATTTCAATAATACCCTGGTGTTTTACAACCCAGTGTCTGCAGTTGTTGTATGTGCCTAGTGCCTGCTGTGTACACTTAAGCAGCGAGGTGCCTGTATGAGATGAATTCAACAATGCTCTGAGTAGCTGAGCAGAGAGCAAATTTCGTTTTACCTGTTGGGCTAAAGTTGCTGTCCTTCAACATGTTACCTCAGTTAGTCTTTGCTATATCAATGCACATAAGATGCACAAATGCATTTTTTTGCTGACGTTTGTGCATCTTAATGGCTAGTCATCAGCAAGGCACAGAATAATTGGAGAAGATTTATTTATTGGAAGAGCATTTTGTGAAACATTTGGACAGAACTAGACAGGACTTTGTGTAGAAGTACTTCGTGGTTTCAAATTTCATGGCGTAGTTGAGATGCCAGCCTAACCTGTACTGGGAATTTGTACCCCAAAGGCATACCTGGAACGTCGATGCCTGCTGGTCTGCTAGAATAGGATGGATGGCCATGCGCAGTCACCGTGCGCCTAGTTCATGTGTGTTGCTTCATATGTCCTCATGCATGTACTTGTAGTGAGCAGGGGATGTCTCAGAAACAATGTTCTTTTCCCACCTAGCATCACTAGAAAGCTTTGCTTGTGTCGCCTTGCACGATCCATTCTGTTAGCCCTGCTTCTGGATGGGGGCAAGTCTCAGTGTCGATCTGCTGGACAAAGTTTATTTGACGGAGGGAATGTTGTTTACCTGCGTTGAGCAGCTGGGTTTCTTTGATTTTGTTTCTTCTTCTTTTCCACTAAAGAACCTACCCTGATATGAGTTATCTCGAGAGAAGCCAGCTCTTATGCCTGGCAAAAGACAAGTAACTCAAAACACGAAAGTACACAGACTGTTTATGTTTTCCTCTTTACATAAATTCAATTTTTTTTCTGAATGTAAGCATGCTTTCCAGTTATTAGTAGTGAGTTGGAAGGTAAGGTTCAGTTACTGGTTTCCAGGTAGCATGATGGACTGGTATGTGCTGACTTCTGTGAACAGGTAACAGATTATTCTCTTCCAAAGATATTGCACAAAAGCAGGAAAGAATTTCCGAGTACAAAAGCAAAGTCTTTTAAATCTTCAAGTAAGCACATGTATGACTTCTGTTTCCTTCATACAGTGAGAAATTAGGATGGTCTTCTATTCTTTACCTAGACTGATGTAGAATCCTCTTATTTTGTTTATTTAAGGCTACTTCCACTGTACAGATTGTCTTTGACCTGATGGTATGTGGCAATTAAGATTCTGTGACTTGTGTTCAAGTTCTATGTTTTGTCTTGTCTCCGACTTTGTTATAGCAGAAAGGGTAGTTCCAGCTTTGTGTTTTTATTGAGTTGGGAAACATGCACATCCTCCGAAGAGAAATAGTAGAAGAGTAGGACTGGCAGTGGGATGCTAAGCAGGCATGCTCCCTTATCCAGGGGTAAAGACATTATTCAAGTGTATTGAAAACAAAGAACCTCTCAACTCATGTGGTGATGAGTAACTGTTTTGTTTTGTTTTTAGAAATACGGATTAAATACTAATAAAGAGAATTTGCTGTAAACTCAGCATCACACATTTGAGCTCCTATGCATTATTTAGTCCAATCGAGTAACATCCATCAAGCTATCTAGCTTAAAATGTAGTACAGTAGATGAATCAAATGAAAAGCTTTCAAGGTTATGAAATTTCCAAAGACAGCGTGTGCTGAGCCTGCATTCAAACATTTGGGAGCCTTGGGTCTATTCTGAAGAGGCTAGCTCATTTCTGCTTTTCCAGTGGGCAGTGGCAGATGTCTGAGTAACAGCATCTTTAAGATTTGGAGATGTTTTGGATCTAGATTTGCTTTCTGTGGCTTAAATCGAAGTCAGTGAGGCAGCTACAAACCAGTGTTATATCGCAAGAAGAACCAAACGAACGTCTCCCTGGCTTTTAAATATGGGCTTTTAACTGAGCAGAGCACTGCGCTCAATCTCTTACCTTGTGGTGGGCTTGATTTTTAAGGAGGCATCAACACCATATCAGGGTGCTTTCTGAGTTAGAATGCTTATCCTGCTCATACACTGAGAGGTACGGAAATGCTTTTGTTCCAATTTTACAGGAGGGACGCTGAGGTAGAACAGGACCGAAGGACGTGTCCAAGCTCTGCAGGAATGCTGTTGCCGTACCAGCCCCAGTGGTGTTCCGGGAGCCTTGCTGGCCCAGCTGCACAGCACAGGGTGCAACCCCAGATGTCTGGGGGGGGTGTGGGTGCTGTCTCAGAACCTGAGATGTTCCGTGTCATCCCCTCACTTTTTCGTGCCAACTCCTCCGGCCCCTTGCAGCTGCCCACTCAGCTGGAGTGGCTTGAGCTGGTGGCCCGGGGCGGTACAGGGATGCTCTGCACAGTGATGTGTGCCCAAAGCCCATCTGCCGTGGCCTGCTGGCCACCGGGCAGGCAGTGGCTGGCGAGGCCGAGGCGAACGGCTTTGGCACCGGTATTGGGGTGTCAGGTCGGTAGGTGCTTCGATATGAGGGTTTCTTAATAATTTCCTTCATCACCGTTTTGAGGGAAAGGCTACTGCTGAAGTTATGCAGTGATTGTCTAATGAGGCATTAGCGGTTTAAAAAAAAAAAATCTATTTTCTGTTAAAGGAATTTAGCAAAGATGGATTTTGAGTAGTTTCTCAAACATAGAGCTGTTTCTGATCTTTTTTTTTTTTTAATAAAAGCTTAGTTTTGTTCAATTTCAGCCCTCCAAATTAATGTAGGGCCAAAATTTAGAATTGCAAATTGTCAGTTCTTCTTTAGCCAGTAAAGTATCCTGTTTCTTATGACTTTGTGCACTGGCGAGGAGAAGAAAACATCTCCGTATACCTTGTTTTTCGGGAGAAAAAAATCTGTTTGGCTTAGTTTGAAGAATGTAAGATTGAAAACATGTGCAGCGAAGTGGAAATCATCACAAGTACCTCTGATGGGGACATGCATTTATTTTTGTTTCACAAGCCATGCAAATCCAGAATAATTAGCTGCAGCCCTTTGGCTTCTGACAAATTGCCAGTTCAGTCTTTGTGTGATGAAGTTTGGAGCCTTCATGTTTCTCGCGACTTCAAAGCCTTCTCTAGCACTTCCACACCCAAACTTTCCTAGAAGTCTAGCTCACTTTTTTTTAATTTTAAAATAGTTAAGACTTCCTATTTTCCATGGGTATTTTTGGTTCTAATGAGCACTAATGCTCTCTTTTATCTTAGAGAGATGTTCTAGTCAGTTGGCTATAAAAGTGGGATTAGTCATTGTATTTCAAGCTGCACATTTTTTAATAGCAATGGCATATGGAGGACAACATGTTTTTCAGTGTGGAACAGCTGATTGTAGTAGTTACAATGGTCTAGGCTGCTGTTTTGTTTTTCCTTTTTTCCCCCCACCTCTCTGGGATTTGAGATATATGAAATCTTTTACTTTTGAGAAGAAAACTGTCCTTTGAGCTGTGGGTTTTACTGAAGACAGTGAAGGAGAATTGAGGGACCCCTCCCCCCCTTCCTAAATCTTCAATCAAAGTGAAATACCAAAGACAACAACAGTTTCCACTAATTGTTGCCAGGGAACAGTTGTTTTCTTGAAATGTGGGGAGGTTTATTTTCATATGAAGTATTAATGGAATAAGCTTGGAACAGCAGTGTTCTAACCAAGAGAAGGGAGCTTATAAAATACATATCCAACAGCGTGTACAGAAAGATGTGGCTGGAAAGCTTCCAAAGCAAGCAGGTTTATTGAGATGTTGGAGAGCTGGCTCTCTAGTACAGGGAGAAGAAAGTTTATTTTTACATGCATGCCAGCCCCTTACTAAAGTGCACGTTCTCCTCAATGTGGCAGTCAGCTTTGCCTTAAATGCATTTTTAGAATTGATGGTACAAAAGCCCTCCAACCCTCCCCAGTCTGGATTTGTAGGTACTTTTCATATGCTTGAAGGTGGGGGGCTGCTGGTTGAAATCTTGAGAAGACGGTGATACTGCTTAGCTTCTCTGTTAGTGTGCATTTTGGATGCCTCAGAGTGGGGTCTTCCAAAAGAACTTTAGTGATGATCGAAAATTTCAGCTTCATCCCCCAGAAACAGCAGAACTGTGGAAAAGCAAATCCCCAGCTGAATTCTGTCTCTGATCCTTCTCAGCAGGGGAGAACCTTCTACATGAGACCATCTTGATACCTAAGGAGCAGCACTGCCCAGCAGCAACGAAGCACAGGTTCCAGGGCAGGCAGAGATGTTTTTGGCATGTCGCTAAATATTGCATCAGCAGACCGGTCAGTTAGGTACAGCATGCTCCTTTCTGGTCCAGTGGGGAAGAAGAATAAATACACATCTGCTGGGGCAGGGAAGGAAGAGAAAACAGCAGAACATTTCCAGCATGTGGATTAAGCGGATTAAATAAATAAGCACTTATTCCTAAAAGTTGGACAAAGTAAGCTAATCAATCAAAATTCAGTTAACTTTTTGTTTTATTCCTGGGGAGTGAATGAGAGATGTGTGAGGAAATTTTTGTGGCTCAGAGATGTGCAGTCTCTTACTGACTGGTTTGATTGCTTTTTTTTTTTTTTTTTTGACTCTGCATCCCACTGGCGCTAAATGAGATGTGGGCTTGGAAGTCGCTTGCAGAAATTTCTTGGGTGAGTGAAAACACTACTAAGATTTAGAAGATTTAGAAATCTCTAATGAATAGCTTTCAGGTTTGAGCTTGTACTGCTTTGACCCAGGGAGCCAGCTCTGCTCAGCCCCTTTGTCTTCTCCTGTCTCCTTGGTATGTCATGATGAGGTAGTGATGCCTAAAATGCTAAAGGCTGTGAGTTGAAATGTCCTGGGTGGAAATCCAGTCACTTTGGGAGCTCTGCCAAAGATTTTGCTGACTATAAAGGGACTGAGTTTGCAGTGGGGAGTTGCCTTGCTTTGTCACTTATTGCAGGCACTTTTGGCAACTCCCTTAAAAATTCTGCCTCCATTTTCTAATAAAGGTAGTATTCTATGCACTGGAATGCCATTTAAGTTGCTTTGAGATATCTGAATGGAGGAGATATAGAGTAAAATGAGTGTGTAAAGGAAAACTGGAGTATTAATGGATGCTGGTAGTTTCTGAAGATTGCTGCGTATAGTTCTCTCTCAACCATCAGCACGTAAGTGTCTTTCCCAGCTACTTATGTGAACTGTAAAGCTTCATAAAACCATTCTCAAGAAACAGTATGGATTAAAATAAGACCCTGAAGGAAATGCTGGTTCTTCTGCTTGGGAATAAAACTCTGTATTTGCCTCCTTTTGGCTAGGAATATTTTGCAGTGTACAGTCTAGTCTTTGCACAAAATGGCAATTAGACATTGCAGTGGTGCCCATGGGCCAGCTAAGAACAAGCTTTAATTTTAGGCTGCATTAAACAGTAGGATTATTTGTCTCACTGGATGTAGGTGTTATCATATGGTATCAAAACAGGGCAAATGGAGTCTGTAACTCAGGAAATGCCTTATTTTAAAACCAACCTGTCTCATTTGTGGATTGCTGAAACTGCAAAACGTATGTTGAAGTACAAATATGCATGTAGCTCTTTTGACCTTTTTCTTCTGAAGCTTTTCTTCTTGGAGTAGGAAGGATGGGGAATTGATTTGATACAGTTCCAAGGGTGACTGTACTTCTGATCCTAATGCTGAGATGTCCTCTCGCAGCTGAGTGATGATCCTTTGTCAGTTAAGGAGGTGAAAACATTAGGTTCTCCTGCTCAAGCAGAGCTACAAGCTTATTCCTGTGATAGTAATTTTAACCTTGTCTTTAGTCCTGGGGTTTTGTTCCACAGGGACAGCGATGTTCACTTGGGAGAAATGATTGTGGTTTCTACCATAGCTGAGACTTGCTTGCTGCAATCAAAAGCTTTATAGAGAGAATATCATCAGTACAGTAAAAGAGGCTATTTGTGTGTCTTCCTTCTTCCGTGAGGGTGCTGGTGGCCTGAACTTCCAGTGGACTCTGGCAGACCAGTGGAGTTTGGGGAAGTCTTTTACTATATGTTGTTAATGCTTTCCTTTCTCCAGCTTCTGCAAAAATTACTTCTTTGATCTTGGCTGTGACCTCAGATGTTTGCATCTGGAGTTCCATTGTATTGCATGCTTGTTTGCACTTCTGGTGCTTCACAGTTAAATGAGATAAACATATTCATGACACAAGATTGAAAGATATACCAATAAACATGGTACTTAAAGATATTAGGCCCTAATGTTTCTGAACTTTTGCTGTGTTTGGTCTTTAGCTTTAAGGTAAGAGAAACTCCCGGCACATGTAGTTAAGTTGCCCCTGTTTAACGCAGGGCACATTCAAACACAGTGAGACCTGGAAATGTTTTCTGAACCCAATTGCCTTCATTAAATTATAGCAGAAGTCAGAGTGGCTTCAACTTAACCCTTAACCCTGCAATCAGAACAGCTGAACCTCTCTTTTTTCTTTTCTTTTCTTGACACCAGTGTAAACCTCTTTTTTGCTGCATATCTAAAGGTATGGAGGTCAGCCGTATAGGGTTTATGCCCATGCTGTAGATATTTTCTATGACTTTGGTTGTTATTTTTGCAATATCTTTCATTTTGTAAGAGCTAGCATATTGATGGAAAACACTCATGGACTTTTTGATAACTTACTTTTAATCACTGTCTGTCTCTAGTTTTTGAGAATATTTACTGCTAAAGGTAATTTTGCACTGCTTACCAAAAGCAGTACAAGTAACAGCTTAGGGTGGGAGTTGTTGAATGTAGTCTGAGGAAGAAAGGAAAGAGCCAGGAGAAATTCAGATGATTGTAAACATAGTTCCTCTAAAATGAGGTAGAAGTGGGATACCCAAAATGTGTTTCTTCTTAATGTGAGGTCACATTTATGAAAAATTTGAGAATTGTTTTCTTTTTTAAATATCCCTCTTTTCTCACATGACTTGTCAAAAGAGACAGCTGCTGCAGCTTCCTAGATGAGACTAATCTGGTTCTCTGTGGGCTATGCCAAGAATGGTCCGACCATTGTTAATAAATGGATTGGAGTAGTCGTTGGATACCTAAGGATATGATCTGTCTGAAGTGGTCCCTCAGTAAGCGGTGGAAATAGGGCCCCTCCTTTTGGAAAGCTCTTTGTGAAGAGGAGATGCAGGGCAGGAGTTAACTTTCCTTGCATAGAGTGCGGGGGGAGCCTGGAGAAAGAAGCCTCCTCCAGCAGGTTCATATGAATTTCTCTGCTGAGATTTATATTGGGGATGATACTGTTAGTATACGTAAAGACGGCGTGCTACTGACAAAGTATTGGATCTGTATAAATGCCAAAGACAGAGGAACCGCAAAAGCTGATGAACTTTGTGTAGTGTTACTGTATGGCTTCATTAATGGTAGTTGCAGGCTGTACTCCGCTTCTTTCCCTCCTGCTGACTCTTCCGTAAAGCTGTATAGTTTTGTTCCTAGGAGGCTTGGTTTCCAGGTGCTCTCTCTGTGATTCAGATGTGCTTTAAAAACAAAACAAACCCAAGCCTGCATTCGGTCTGCAGCATAGATTCATCACTGAAAGAGTGATGCCTCAGTACATTTTAATTGTTCTTTTCTTATGTTAAGGTTATTCTTGTAAAGGAGACAAAAGAATTAATTGTTGCGCTTATTATAGGTGAATGGAAGCATGTCAAGAGAACTTGTCCTCTCCAGTTTTAAGTTTGCATGTTGACCTGTAGGATCCTAAGGCAATGCTGTAAAATAACTAGTCATTAAGATATCAGACACTTCAATCATGATTTAAAACAAACAAACAAAAAAAACCAAAAAAAACCAAAATCAAGTTGTGGATGTTACTCCTTTGTCTTTGGAAAATGGCGTAACAGTGGTTACGAGCAGGAAAGCGGGAACTACAAACCTATATGCAAACCATAGAGACTGCTTCTGTCATTACTAAACAGTGGACTTACCTTTTACTGTTGTTTGGCTGTTAGTTTAGGATCCAGGATAATGCCGTGTCTTAGTGCATTTCACCAATCATAACTTTTTCAGCCTGAGGTTGCTTCCAAAAATTGTGGTTACCTCATTTAGTTTCCCAACTCGTATGTTTCCCTGAATCAAAGGGATTTTGCATCTAATTTGAGGTTGCTATACACATTAACTTATAACTGTATATTGTGTCCGAGGTGGGTATTTACTTCAGTAGTTAGTGAAGACTTTTTTTTCAAATCCTCCTGGCACCTTGCCAAAATGCAAACAAGTTATTTACAGTGTTTTGACAGAGTCATCTGAAGACGGGATGGAAAAGATGCCATTGAGACTGAGCTAATATTGTAAGAGACTGAAATGTAAGGGAAACAACTGCTGCAGAGGAATTTCTGTCTGACTTTGCAAACAGAAAAAAGCTTTTTAGCTTTATTTTTGTAGTAAATTGTTGATTGGAGCCAAGAGTTTCCTTTACTCAAAGTCTAAGTGCATCTGAAAATGTTTTGTTGTACAGGAATCTTCATTGCACAACTCTGCTGTCCTGTAACCTTAGCAGCACAGAGTTACTGCGTTAAAATCGTTCATTGGCTAACTGATGGCAAAGATTAGAGGACAAGCTAACTGCGGTCTATAGAGAATTTATGTTGATTGTGGAGAGATCGTTTATACTTTAGGCTAGCTTGGAAAATATTCTTTCTTGTGACCTAGATGAGCTTATCTGGTAATAGCCTTTCCTTGATGGTAACATCCTTAAGTGGCTGAAAAAAGAACAGCAGCTATAAAGGGGGAAAGCAGAAATTTAAAAGAAAAATTGTAAGTACAAAGCAGTTCCAAATGAAGTCAGAGCAGATTAAATGTTCATAGGCCTGCTGTGGTGGATTGCATGCCGTTCAAGCCCTTAATGGCTGGCTTATCAGTGAACTAAGTGACTAAAAAGGAGGTAGAGATAGCATTTGCTCCCTTCTGGTGACAGATCCTCCCCCTCTCCCTGTTTCTGATCATTCCAGCTCTGAGCCAAAACGGACAGGTTAGAGTTGCGGGTGGGTTTCGAACAGCGATGCTCCTGCACCGGCTGGAGGACCTTGCTCCTGCCAGGACGGTGCCCGCACCTTGCTTTTGCTGCTCTCAGTTCCTGCTGGGCTGGGAAGCTGCAGCCCCGGTCTGAGTCTCACGTAATGGGTGTGCTGAATGCTCAGCTTCTCTTCTGCTTGTTTTTGCTAAATACTGTGATTGCTCATCTTAGATGTTATTGGCTACTGGGTCTCTTCTAAGCTTCTTTCAGCTGCTTGTATGATTAGACCAGTGCATCTGTAATTATTTTGTGCTTCCTAAAATCTGGATCTTTTTGACTGAGTCCATAGAAGTGGATGCGCGCAAAAACTGCATTGGCTTTGCAAGCGCTGCGAGCTGTGACAAACAAAAAAAACCAAAAAAAACCTAGGACGGCTGGTCTCTGGCTTGGGATGCAGCTCCTAGGGCCAGCGCATATTCAGTCTGTCCAGTATGGTCCAGGCCTCGCAAAACCTTTTAAGAGTTGGTTGGTGTAGTGTAATTTTACTAATTTAGGGCACTTGGCCCTTTGGTACAGCGGCTCAGTGGCTTTTATTTACTTCTGTATTGTTATAAAGTAGGTCTGACTTCAGTACAGTGCGGGGAAGGAAAGAGGATAGGTAGCAAGACACCTCGGTGGTCAGTGGGTTTGTGCTGTGGAAAGTCACAGCTAGCATTTTGCTAGCTTTTTCTTCAATTTTTGAGGGTTTTTTTTTGTGTGTGGTTTTTTTTTTTTTTTTCCCAATAGCAAAGTGCTGATTTCATTACTAATGAAGTCTGAAGATTGTTTTCAGCAGGTCTGCTTTCATCATGCTCCTGGCATCAGTTACCAAGTCCCCGCTCTGCCAGCCGATGTGTATCGTCACCCTTGTGCGTGCAGAGGACCTCTCCGGACTGGGATGGAGGAGGGAGTGCCTTACCCAAAGGCTGCCCTGGCTAAACCCCAGGAGCCAGCTGGAAGCACCATGCTCACAGGGTCACAGCAGGAGAGCGGCCTGTTCAGTCTGGAGGGGCTGAGCTCAAACTGAGGGTGCTCCTTGAAGGCAGCTGGGGCCAGCCCGTGGCCTTTGAGCTGCCTGGGAAGTGGAAGCTGCTCTCATGCAGTGCCTAAGCCATGATCGTTTTGCAGGAGTTGTGGCAGTCCAGAATCAGCTGAGGTTTTTGTGGGGTGTCCTGTGCTTCCTTAAAAGCACAGTCAGAAAGGGGTCTGCTGTGTACTTTTTTTGGCTCTCTGCTCTGAATCTTTTGATGTGTCCTTTTCAAACTAAGGAATCTGACTGCTGATGCCTTTTCCATAGTGCTGAATATTCCCAGTTTTTGAGGATAGTCTGTAACTGTAGTCAGAGACAGTTACAGAGAGGGTATGGCTAAATTCTGTTTACAGCAGATATAAGTTGCAACTAATACTATACTGTCTTTTTTTTTGCTTTGCGTAAGGAACTGCAAGGTCAATTCTGCATGATCGTATATGAAAAATAGTCTGTCCGTGGAAATGCTGTCTTGAAGGTATTCTTTGTTACTGCCCGGATATATCTGTCTGTAGCCAAGTTTTGGTGCAGCAATACCATCAAGTTAATATTTAAAAAAAGAGCTAATAGTTTACTTCAGCTTCAGTAGATAGGCATGCCAAGTATAGTTGGTGGTGACTGTAAATTTGAATTTCTTCTAAATTTTCTTAAGATTGATGTGCTGCAACTTTATTTATTGAATCTATTAGGGTTGTTTATGATGTTGCCTGAAGAACTTTGTGTGTTTGTAGAGGATCACTTAGCAACAGCCTATGGCACAGTGAGGTTGCCTGTGACATGCTCAAGCATAAAACCATAAAACAGTCAGGAAACACCCAGAGACAGCAAGTAAATAGAAATTTACAGCAAAACAAAGCAGCTCACGTACTGAAGAGCTCCGCATTTCTGTGGGGTGCTGTTTGTAGAATTCTTTGCTTTTCAGTCTTTGTTTACATGACTGTCATCCCGATGCAATGATAATCTCTGCTTCTAGAGATGTTCATGTGAGGTCTGTAGCTGCTGTAATGGAGCATCTCCTGAGTATTTAAAATAGAAACAACTCTTTGATATTAAAGCAATACTTTAATCTCTTAAATCTTCTTAATTAGTCCTTCACCATGCGATAGCTAAGGAATAAAAGTTGTTCCCAGGAGGAGTCTGTGGAATAGACTGGTACCCCAACTTTACAGCTCTGTGCTTATGCTGCAAGACCCTGCTGTTTCTAATAATGGGCATTCCTTTTCCCAAGAGTTATGTTTTCTTTTTTCTCCTTTTTTTGAGCTCTAGAAGGATTGTAAATTCAAGTCTTAATTTCTGCATATTTCAGGCTATTTATTATTGTATATTGATACCAATAACTCATTTGAGTTAAATGACCTAGCTTGCACTGGAAGTGAAAGCTGAATGCAGGTAGAAAACATTCTCTTTTTTTTTAGAAACCGTCCCCGGGGTCTGAGATGCGGACACAATAGAAGGTAAATGTCCCACATCTGTGTTTGGCAAGCAACAGTAACTTGACAGGAACATAGCTGACATTGTGTTTATGGCTCTTGTTGGTTTGAGTGGCTCACAGTAGGTGTGGGGGGGGAACATTGGAAGACCTTTTTGTGTGTGTGTGTGTATGTCTGTACATAAACTATTCTTTATGATTTTGGGATGTGGGCTGAAGAAATTCTGCCATTTCTTGACCTGTTAAAGAAGAAACCAGACTGCAATATTTGCATTTAGGTCTAGTGTTACTTGAGTTCTAAGAGTTTGGGTATGAACATAAGTTTTAATGGAAAAGGTGAGATTTTGGTGGAATTCTGTTTGTTGATCTTTGTATTCCTGCAGTCACTTGCATATTATTAGTCCTGTGACCTTAGAATCCAGCCTCTTCAAGGAGGGGAAAACAGGGTACATCATTATTTTGCTTGGAAAAAATCCTGTATAAAATACACTCTTGTACTAAGGAAGGTATGAAGATACAGTGCTGAGCACGAGCAGTGATGTTCTCAGCTAAAACAGGGAGGTAGACTTAATGAAGGACATTGTCTTTCATCAGTTGCTGACTTACCCTGCCCTGTAAGTTCAGACAGCTCAGCAAGAGAACAGTTTGTTGAATACTCTGTCAGTTTGCAAATCCAAAACTGTGTCTGTAATATATTTTAAGACTTAGGGTCTGAAATCTGCATGTAGCATACTTCACTGACTTGAAGGTTGTAATGCTGCACACTTGCTTTGTTCATAACACTACAGGTGCTGAAAATTGTACTTCACTGTTCTGTCAAGGTCATGGGTTTATCTAAGATAAACCAGCTGTAAGGAGCTAGGGCAGGTTAGGCCTTTACACATGCAGTCTGTTTTGGGCAGGGTTATCGCATAGTTTGTTTAACCTGGCAGGGCAGGTCAGACCAAACCTGTCTTGGTTGTCTTGTTCTGTGCATTACAGAAAGGGATTATCTAAAGCTGTGCTGTCCTTTCTGCAGACGTTTACAGCAGCCAGTGATTTGAAGAACCTACATTTGATGGGAACGAGAAGCCATGAATGAATTGGTTGCGGTTAGAGCTTTCAGTTAAGTGCCCTCATTGCACTTGTTTGCGTGTAAAAGCGCATACAATATTTCCTATGACTTCAGTCTGGTTTTTGGAACTCTATAGCAGACTCTTCTCTCCTGACTTGTGTGAAACAGTGAACACTTGTCTACTTTAATATCTATTGTCTCGTGTTCGTCCTTTTACCTATTTCAATTTTTGTGCATTTGACCAAAAATAAATGGGTAAAATGATAGACTCTGTACAAGCTAACTCTAAAAGTTACGACTTTTAGTTGCCATTAAAATAGTATTTGTGTACACGTTTTGTTAAGGCTAATGCTGAAAACATTGGATAATACTTTTCTATGTGTTGTAGTTCTGGAATAAGATGCTCAAAACTGAACAATAGCATGTCCACCAAAAAGTTAGTCTTGTAATTTCCGTGCTGAAAGCACGTATTTATGTCAAGGATGCATATAACTTGCTAGTCATTGTTTGCATGTTGCCTCTTATTTTATAGGCTTTTACTGGCTCATTTAAGTTTTGTGTATGGGACTTCGTTTTGAGCTGAATATTTCTGCAGTTCATACAAGCAGGATAAGCCTGAAGGACAGAGCTTCAAAAGAGCAAGCTTCAAACAGGTCTTCGCGCTGGCTCTGTATTTGTCTTTGTTCCCCTTCACAAACATCTCTGCTGGGGTGTTCAGAACAGGCTGTGCTGGAGGATGTGTCTTTGGGGCCTGTCCTGTGCTTGTTCTTGAAATTGGCTGGAGGCAAGCCAGCTCTTCATTGTGAGGTTGCAAAATTGTGCTGGCGTGGCAGGGGACAGGCTTTGTTCCTCAGTGGGACTTGCTAGTCTCCTGAGCGCTGCGCCACATCAGTGAGGCCACGCAGCATCCCTGGGAGAGCCAGGTTACAACTGCGCTGGCTGCACAGAGGCAGATCAGACGTGTCACTGCCTGTATGTGACCACAGACCTACCCCAAATCTGTTAATTCGTGCAGGCATAGTGTTTGAATGACTGTTTATGTGGAGAGAACACTGTTGAATTGGGAAGTCTCCTACAGCATGAGCAACTGTGTCTGTTGGGACTGTCCTCTCCTTCTGTTCCTTACTAGCTGGGTTTCAGCTTATGCTGTCGTGTTTCTATAGCACCCCGTTTCTCGGACTGAGACGGGCAGAAGAGTGCTGTGCGCCTCATTTGCTACCTGTTACCACATCCCGGGTCAGAAGCTGGGGTGCTCGATGTTAGTAGAAGATGGAAGCCTCGAGTGTACCGATGCTTGTGGTAGCGTTCCAGCCATCAGCCTCCATAGGGAATGCTGAGTACTGGGCCACTATTGAATATCAAACCTCAGCAGGCTGGAGTCTGGCCGTAATGTGCTACCAGCCCCAAATCTTCATGGTGTTTCTGCAGATTTTGGATATGGCGTACAGAGTACAGTTGGAACTTGAAGTTCCCAAGCATTGCGATGGAGATGAAGTGTTCTAATTGGGAAAATAATCATTTAAAGATACTGCTAGACCTCAAATTAGCTTCACAGTTAGTTGAAACTGTTTGAAATCTGGATTTTATTATTTTCACAAAGCTAAGTGTTTTGGCAGGTCACCAGTTACAATGGAGGTCTTGGTAAGGGGAAGTTCTGTGGTTTGTGCCATAGGACAACTCCTATATATAAAGGTCCATATCCAACCTTTTTTTAATCTGGAAGGCTGGGGGCTGAATTGTGAAGTAATGAGACTGTTTTTCAAAGATGCAGACAGCTGCTATTAAGGTTCATGGAAAATGCTAAATGCTCTAGCTGTTTCCTCTGGGCATAAATATGAATGCAGACGCCCATTCTGCGCAATTTTTTTTTGCATGTGTGAGTCCTGTCATTCGTGTCATTCCCTCCACCCAAATCTTCGCTAAAAAATTCTTCTGAATGAATTCCAAATGCAAGCAGGTTTTCTGACCATCTTTACAGTTGCACTGCTTCTATTTGGGTTGCTCTAGTCTTCTTTTATTGTTTAATGATGTAAACAGGCATGGGAGGCTTCTAGTTCTGGGGCACAGGAAAACATCACCCCTCAGATCCCTGTGGCGAAGCTAATCCGTTGGTGTCTTTCTTGTATGAAATTTTGGAGAAGTTGCATTGTTATTATTTTTTTTTTTGCCACATCTGGGGGACTGTTCCTTTTCTAACTTCAGACCAAAACATCCTAAATTCCACATGCAGCAGCCTGTGTGTCATCAGCAGAACTGCAGTCTCAATGATATTATCATATGATTATACTTTACAAAATCGTGTGATTTTTGGTATTTGTTTCTCATGTCTGTATAAAAACATTACATTTGTAAATCTATTGTTTGTGGCAGCATAGCATAAGAAAGCTAAAATTACAGCCTTTTTACCTACTGAAGTTGCGTTTATTTTCTAGTAGCTTCATAGATCAAGAGATTTCTGTTAATAGTTCCGTGATTGTATGCTTTTTTTCTTGGCAGTTAACTAGGTACCATATGCAAAAGGAACACGTGTACTACATATGCATGCTAGCTATGTGGAGGGTAAAGGAGGCAAGTAATAAAAATTTCTGGATGAAAACTTTTAAATTTTAATAAAAGGTTTTCCCCACAAGATGAGATACTTTAAATATTCACTGAGGGACTTTGGTTCTGTGGGAACTAGTCAAATTTAGCAAATGCAAATATAGAAACCAAGTAGCGTGGTGACTTGCAGAAACTCTGCCCGTATAAAGAAAATAGCACAGTGACAGCTCATTGCCGCTCTGTGCTATAAAAGAGCACTTCTAGCATGCTTTTTGTCTTTTGTGTTTTTGAAGAGATGAGGGGGCGTGAGCTTGCTTTCTGTAATCGTGTAGAGGTACTTCTTGCATCAGCACGTCTTTGCAAACAGGGTTTCAGCAGGATGTTTGGTGAGTCTACGTCAGGGCTTAAGAAAATTAATAGGAAGGATCTGAAGGCAGTTCTCATTGTGTAGTCAAGTTTAACATTTTAACTTACCCAGGGCTGACGTGGGTTGTTTCTTAGTTTGGTTTTGGCAGCGTGGACTGGGCCAATCACAGAAACAAGGCTGATTTTAAAACCCCAGGATCTGTGCTGGTCGGTCTGTGGTCTGGTACATTCTGCAGTTGGAAGAGGCGGTTTTATGCAGGACCTGGGGCAGCGCCTGGCATGGTGTAGCCCGGGAAGTGGGGTTGCAGCGTTAGCTATTATGGGTATTAACAGCGACATCTTTCCCATGTGGACTGATCCATCTGGAGATGAGCATGAGATATACAGTTATGTTGCTAATCTGCACCTAAGTCAATGGCACTGTGTCCTTCTTGCTGCTGCTCGCTTTCCTGGGAAGATTAAGGCTAATGTAAGCATGCGACTGTGCCACAGCTACGTCTCCTATTGCATTTTAAAATACCTTGTATTGTAGACAGAGCAGTCCCAGCCATGTTTTTGAGGATACCACCCATTTTCTCCAAAACTCTGAGAACTTTCTGATTCTGAAATAGCTGACTAAGGTCATGAGCTTGGTATGTCTAATATAAAGAAAGACTGGGAAAGAAAAGTGTTTTATTACCAGGGAAACTGGGGTCACCCCTCCTGCGGGCACAGGATGAAGAAGAGAAACTTTTACATTCCCTGGTGAAAATAATGCCCTCACTGTTGATTCCTAAAGTAAAATCCAGCCGAATCAAAGAGTCCAGAATAAGTCCAACAAACTGCTACTGTGCTGATGTCACCTTTGTGTAGTAGGTTGTTAGCTTATGTCTAGCTGTCTCATGTCAATTTGAGATGTAAATAAAAATGATAAAATGCAATTTGTTGGATAGGTTGGAAATTAATAGCTGTTGGGTCCTAGTTATTTCCCGTCATGCTTGCTGGGAACTTTTCCCTAGAAGGAGACCAGCTTGAAAGGCACCCGTTTTTCATAAACTATTTTTAATACTGGAGAGTTACTTGAAGCACTTATTTGAGGTATTTATTTTGGGCAGAGAAGAAAACAACTGAATTCTCCTATATGTAGTCTTAATGTCTGCTGGGAGAATCTCCATTTTCTGCTCCTTGACAGGCTCCATCTGTATTTCTCACAGAGAGTAAGGATTTGGAAATTTTACCAGAAAGAGGAGGCAAAACGTGCTGCAACCTTCTTTTCTACAGTTCTTGCCTATTGATCCCAAACATATCACCATCGTCATGGTTCAAATCAAACAGGAGGACATTAGGTCAAGCATTTGGCAAGTTGCCTTTTATAAGCTTCAGGTTTTTTTAGTCTGCAAACGCAGGGTTGGAGTGGAGTTGCCCCTTCCAGTGACCTGCATCCTGCTGGAACAGAAGTGAAAAGCTGCTGGAGTAAACAAATGGCTGGGAAAGCTGGTCCCATATTGTGGTGGAGAGATGCAGAACTTTTCTGAAGGGATCTGGCTGGCTGGTTCGTCTGCGGGTCTTACTGTTCTGGGGGGAAACAGCTGGCTAAAGAGAGCAAAACAAAAACTGAGCCACAGGTATTTAAAGCCACTTTGTGGTGGGTGTTCCAAGCAGTTAAAATACCTGTTTTCATTCCCACACGGCAGACTTTGGATAACTCGCGTAATTTTTCTGGGCCTCACTTTGGCCCACAAGCAGTGTTGTTCTGGGCCTCATCAGGGATGTAGGAGACTAACTGATTAAACAGATTTTAAGGTCTTCTGGGATAAGTGCTTCACTATGACCCAACAGAACTGCTGCATGGTTTGGATTTGATTTTTTTTGTGCTCTGTTGCTTAGTACATCCCTTTGCATGGTGGGAGCTTGTTTTCCCTGGTTACTTCAGCATGTCTCCTCCTGTTGTCCTGTTGCTTTGACGAAGATACAGGTGTCTGCATCAAGGGTACTGGTGTATTGGTGACCATGGGACATCTCAGATTCGTTGGAGGTGACCAGAAAGAGCTGCAAAAAGAGGAGGGGGAGGAAAGTGATCTACTGTGGGGGGAAAAACTACAGTGATGTGTGGGTTANCCCTTGGCTTGAAAATCTTTGTTGCAGAATTGTCCTCCTTCATTCCGCAGAACAGCCTGTGCCTTTGGTGCTTCCTGCAGCACACTGCCTGGGAAGTGCTGCAGTGGGGAGAGAAGCTGCTTGCCTTCTCCTCCCCTTGCCCCTGCCTTCAAGCGCCGTACATTACGCTTTGGTGGCTGTTTAGAAAGCCTGATGCTGCGATGGTCATACAACTGGATTGCAGTGCGTTCTGTTGGTTCTGCAACACAACTTGGGAGATTTTGTGCAAAATCGATATGTTTTAAGAATGTCCTCTTGCCATTGTAGCTGCTTGGGGGTGTTTTCTTGCGTGTACCTTGTTGTTATGCACACCAGCAGAACAGGAGCTGCTGTGGGTGCTGCAGGCAGTGGCTAAGTTTTGCCCTGAGGTGGTTCTGCCTTTGTTTGCCTGGGAGTAGCTTGCTGTGAAACCAACAGTGACATGCGTGAATTAGCTGAGTCCAAAATAAGTACAGCTGACTCTTTGAAACTTTGTGGATAATCCTGTTCTCCCATTTCCTGCTATGTTATAGGATCAGCTGTGTTAAAGAAGAGCAAAGACTGTGAGGTATCTTACATGCGTACATATGTTTTGTTGGGTTTCTCCAGAGGAGGAGTTCGTGGTGTATATTCCCTTGATACATTTAGTGATATTCAACACGTTTCAGCTACTCCTCAACTTTGCTTTTGTCTACAGGCAATAAAACATTTAAATTGCACTGTTGGCAGGAAAGCCAAAGGTGAGCCTGCCCACAGCACAGTACTCAGTACCAGTGCAGTCTGGAGATGACTGGTCTCATGCTTGCACTTTCTGGGGTCATCCTGGGTTGTGGGATGCATAGAGGAAGGAAGAGGAAGAAAGATTACAGGTTTCAGTGAAAAAGGCTGATGAGCATTAAGTGTGTTTGTCAGTTACTCGTGTGGTGATAAATATGACAGGGTGTCCGTTTCATGACCTACCTTTGTCTCTTGCAGCGTCTTTATGAGACACAGGTGCCTGTGGTGTTGAAACACCCTCGCAGGATGTGTCGTGGAAGTGCACGTTCCTTAACCTTTGCTGCCTAGGGGCTGGTGAGCCAGGGGTGCCCCTGCGTGCTCTTATCAGGCAGCAAATAAAATCGGTTGTGTTTGCAGAGGGTGTTTCCCAGCTGCACTGGTAGCCTGTTTGGTGTCAAAGTGCACATGCTGTAGAGACTGTGAACTTGCCAGATACTAAAAATGGTCACTTCTTCACGTTTCTGGGCTGAATGGAAAAGCTTTAGTCCTCTCATGAAATGAACTGGACTTTTAAAAATCCTGGTTGTTGGTAGATGATACAAGGAAGTGCCTGGAACCACAGCGTGCATTACAATACGCAGCACTTCACCAAAACACGTTTCCTTTGGTATGTCCCTATGTAAATAGCTGTAGGTCACAGCTAATAACACGGTGGTTACTCAGCCATGTGTTGCTGCAGAGTAGTTAATGGGCTGAACTCTAACTGCAGTAGGTCTGCCTGTGTTACTGCTGTATTCAGAAGCGCTGCTGCCTGCTGTATGCGCAGAGCTGAGCTGCGTAAGTACTTGACGAACCTCGGAGCAGACTTACTGGGAGCACTCTAGTTGCAGCTTGGAGTGACACACGTCTGTAGTAAGCAATATATTAATATCCCAGAACACTAACTCTGTGTGCCTGCCTCCCTTGAAGACATGACAATCTCTACAGAGTGGATTAAGTCATTTTCAAATGCAAGAAGGGACCCGGTTGTGAAAGACCTGCACAGAACTTTTCTAGTTGGCTGAATCGAGGAGGGGGGCTGGAGGTGTGGAAAAACCACCGCTACGTTTCCCCAAAGTGCAGGATTCTTTCCTGCATTTTTTTCTATTGTTCATTGTACATTTTTAAAAATTAAAATTAGAAAAAAAAAAATTCCAAAGATAGGGCTTTCTCTAGTTCCTGTGGGAGACTGCTCCATGGTCTAATATGTTTTGCTGCCAGGAAATCTTCCTGCTAATCAGCCCATACATTTCCTTTCTTCTTTTCATCACATAAGTTCTAGTTAACCCTTCTTGTATGCTTCTCATCTCGGGCATTATCTGTCTTTCTAGGGCAAGGCACCTTTCAGATGCTGATGCTTTTTTGCAGCACCACAAGCTGACTGTGGGTGAAAGTAGGGTTACTCCACAGCTAGCAGGCTTCAACATTGTTCATGAGCTGTAAATCCACAGACTTTATCTTGTGGTAGCTTGTTTGTATGGTTGTAAGCTAACAGTTTTGAACTAACCACCCAGGAGACCCAGGTACCTAAATAAACTTAGTTGTGACCTGGGAACTTGAGTCTGTATGTTGCCTTGGGTGTCTCAGCTATGTTTAGCCTTTTTTATGAAAATAGAGCCTGTTTTTTGTTGCTGGTCACTATGTGCCTTCCAGTGCTGTTATGCTCTTTTTCCTGGCAGCACTGAAAGGTGCAGAAGACATTGTTTCCATGCCATGTCATTAGCAGGGATATTGTGTTTCGACTTAGTGGTGCTTTAGGGGCTATAATTTACTTTCTAGAAAGCTTGATGTGATACGATAGATGTTTTTTCTCCCTCTCCTCCCTTCCCTCCCATCTAAAGTTTGGGAAGTCTTTCCCAGTTCAGCTCCCACACCCCACAGCAGAAAAGCTTCCTGTATTGCTGGTCCTTCTTGCGTGTTTGGTTATGTTCCCACAAGTGCACTTCTGCTTTCACTTAGTATTTTCTTATTGACACAGCCACCTGATGAGTGAACAGTGGTAGAAAATGCAACAGTGTTTGCGGCTGTATGGAGCATTTGTGTCTTGCAGTGTCAGTGTTGAGAAGGGTTCTGTATTTTGATTCCCGTCTTATACTGCAATACCTTTCCCCCAAAAGGTTGATTTTGCTGCAGGGCAGGTTTATGGGTGTTACAATAAAATTAATTTTAGAGCAGATGTTAAAACAAAATGAAATAATAAACAGCACTTACTGGGTTTTTGCTTTTTTTTTTTCTGCTATGTTATGAATTGCTGGAGACATTTTTTGTCTCTTAGAAATTCTTATTGTGATGTCTGAAATCATCCTGCAAACTCTTAGGAGTATTTCAAAGGGTACCCATTCAATCTTAGGAAAATACTCTGTTTTCACAAAATACCGTTTGGGCATCTCCCTTGTTTTGGGATCTGCCCTCCAGGGTTTCTGTGTAGGACTTCAGGCTGATTTGGATGAAGCCTTTTACATGTAGATTCATTTTCACTCTGAAGTGAATTTAGGAAAACTCTGGCAGTTTTTTTCATCCTTGATTTTTCTGCTTCTCCTAAAGAACACTTGGACCTCTCTGAAAAGGTTCTCAAAGAACATTCATCTAACTTGTCATCTTTTATTCTTATGTATTGTGTTACTCCTGGGAGTAATCCTCCAGCTGTAGTGCGGTGCTATTTTGTCCCCCCCGAGTGGCATCCCCAGCTGCTGCTTGCCTCTGGCAAAGAAGACAAATGGTTATTGTGTTCTGGAGCCCGGCCAGGTCTTCTGTTTCTCTGCTTGGTCAGTATTGTTGTGTTTTATTTAGGATCTAGTGGTGTTTGAATAACTGTTTTATTTTGAGCCTTTCCTTCTCCATCTCCTGCCTCCCTCCTATTGATCTGTTGTTGGAGAACTGGGCTTATTAAAGAGAGATGACCCGAGGTACTGGTTAGTAACCTGAGAACGATATACTTGGGGCAATTTTTCCTTCCCTGGGTTTGAGATTTTATAGTAATTATGAGGAGAATGTCTAGGCTTTCATGCAAATTCCTGGGATTTTTGTCTTTAGCTGAACTATCATTATCGGAAGAGAAATTTTGCAGACTTTGAGGAAACTGTTGCACTCAAATTTCACTTAGAATTAGGAGAAGTGAGTCTCAGCCGGACTGCTATGTATACCTTTTGAATTTGTTTCAGAGCGCACATACCTGACTAAAATCGAATTGCTTCTGTTTTTTCTGTTCACCTTTAACCCATGTCCGCAGTGTTCGCTTCCTTTGAAGATGCAAACAAGACGTTAGCTGTGCTCACTGCCACGGGTCTGAACAGCGACGGACTTCGTCGGGCTGCTCTCCTCCCCGCCAAAGGCTTGCCACCCCACGCACACGCTTGTCACCGCCTTCCTCGAGGAGCCTGTGGTGACAAGAGCCATGCGGCGATGGGTTTGCATGAGTGGGTCACACTTAAGGCACGCGTGTACCTGTGTTCTCCGTAGCCAGGCCTTGTTCAGCAGTCATGGTATATAAGTAACAACATGGCCTAGCTAAGGTATGATTAGCAGATAGCCAGCTCATTTTCCTAGGAAAATGGGAATGCCTCTTGGCCATCTTCTAAGCCATAAATTAGGGAAATTGTTTCTGTGCCAGGGTTTGAAAGGGCACTTTCAGTCAGCATGATTTAAATATTACTTGAAGGATGTGAAAACCTTTGAACAGCTGAAATAACTGGAGAAAAAAATGTAACGGAAAAAATGGGATGTCAAAACTCAAGACCCGTCGATATTGAAATGAGTTTCCTTTTTAAATTACACAACTGAAAATGTCACATTGCCATAAATATGCAAAATGTAACTATAAGTTTGCAGTTGCCATGTCTTTCCATCTCAGAAGAGTGTCTGCCCATGGCTGTAGAGAGAAGGGAAGGAGACTTTGAAAAAAAGCTTTGATAGTTACCCAAACAGTGGGAATAACTGACCTCTACTAGCCAGGTGTTTTAAGACATGTTTTTCACTTCTAATTTTAACCCTGTAGCATGGTTTTTAATCTGTGTTTTAGCAGTGACTTGAGCTCAAATTTGGAAGATACTCTGTACACCTCTGTGGTGGGTTGGCCCCAGCCAGCAGCTAAGCCCCCACCCAGCCACTTGCTTGCTCCCTGCTGGCAGGAAAAGGAAGAGAATCAAAAGGGCAAAAGTGGCACCGTTTTGCCTAAGTAGTAACATTTGGTAGCTGCCCTTAACCGTGGGGAACTTTGTCGCAGGAAAGCAACTCCAAAGCTGTCAGCATCCTTGTGAAGCCAGTCAGCGTGGGGACTGCGGGGTGGGGTCTCTCCCTTTCTTCCAGAACTGTCATTGCAAAAAAAATAAATCAAAATTACACTTCAGAATAGTTTAGTAGTCCAAAGGCTTGCTTCTCTTAGGGGAAAACAATAAAGTTATCGGTAAGTGAAACGGGATACTGTGTAAGCTACTTGGGTATTGCAGTTGGCAAATAACCAGTGTGGAGAGATGTTTGTGCGTTTCTAATTAACTGCAGGAGACTGAGTTAGCTTAGGTTATTGCCGTGCGGCTGGGGTGTGCTCCTGGCCTGTTGCGAAAGCGGAGTAAGCAAGTTGTGCTGAGCATACTGCTGTAACAATCTGCGGGGTCCTCGAGTTTGGCTGGCGGTCCAGAGTCTCGGACATCTCAGAGGTGAGATGTAGTCAAAGAGTGTGTCAGCTCTGTGTTCCTGTAAGGTTCACAGCTGGTGTTGCTTCGTAAGCCTGCCTCAGGTCTCCTGATCAAGTAGTTGCACACGAAGTAAAATGGGCTAATGATAAAAATGCAAGGTGGAGGAAAAAACTGGGAAGGACTTAAATGACTTGCTGAATGGTGAACTTCTAGAACCTACGAATGCAGGCACTGCAGCTTAAAGGAGGCCAGCTTGCTAGAGCTAATAAAGGTGATGATGGTAGTAATAGGATAGAAAACAAGCCTTTTCAGGTTAGTATGATGCTTTGGAGCATATTTTGTTGTGCTTTAGTTACAAGGTTGCAATTCAAGCAATTATAACCCATCTTTTTGCCTTTGGAATGCTGCCGTGTAGAGCAAAGACCCTTGAAGCTCAGCGCTGAAGGGCACTCCCGGGGCCTGCAGCCACGGCGTGGCCTGCTGTAGGTCAGTAGGCAGCCAGCGTGGAGAACGCCTCCATTGTTTTTCAGTTTGTGTGTTTTTCTCAGGACTTGGCTTGGAGCTCAGCGGTTCAGCACATGCATGTAGATCCTGCAGCACTTCCTGTTTTGTAGCAGTTTTGTTTTCATTGCAGCAGAGGTCTTGTACACGCTAAACTTTGCTTATGGCCGCAGGAGTGTACAGAGTGTGTGAGGCACAGGGAAGGTTTACCTCTGGTTTTCCATGTAGGTCTCAGCCTTTCTCCACTTCACCTCTCCCCCACCCTGCCTCTTGCTACCATGCAAATAGGAAGAAATAGGGAGAAATGATGGTAATTTGCTATTTATTAGCACAGCCATGGAAAAAATCCTTTATTAAAGCAACATATGGCTGAAGTTTCCTGACACAAGCAGATTTCTGATTCATAGTTCTCCAACATCCCCTGTTCCAGCTCAGACAAGTAGATTATTTCCTCCCACCAGCAGATGTAGACAGGAACAATTGGAGCTGTGATAACATTATCTTTAACAAGGGCCAGCTGGGTCACACACCTCGGTGTTTCCTGTCTAAACAGCTGAGAGGGCTGGTGTCGTGGGCTGCAGGAGGGGAATCACGGCTGAGTGAGCTGGCTGAAGAGGAGGGATTGCTGCTTTGGCAGTAATCCTCATCTGCTGAGGATGGAGGGAAATAAAGGGTACTTGTAGAGAGATGCAAGGCAGCGGAGAGGGGAGTAATGGTCGGGGAAAACTCAAAATGCTCTTTTTAATCTCTCTCTGGTGACACGTGCATCAGGAGTTGGACAGCTCTGTGCGGCCAGCCTCCTGGAAAAATCACTGGCGGAGCATGTTCGTGCTCATGCTGCACTGCCAGCAGAGCTCAGGGGAAGCAGCCTCTCAAAATTGCCTTACCGGCTCCTGCTGGGAAGCAGTTAGTTTTTTTTCCACTGCTGCGATGCGCAGGGTAAACTTCATCTGCAGGAACTCTTTTTGCCAGACGTCTGAGGTTTTAAAGTCAGCTTTTCTGTGCTAGTGAATTGAACAGGTACAATAAATCAAGGAATGCGAAGGAGGTGAATTATGCTTTTTATTTTTTTCCTTGGAATGGTCCATTGAAATCCTCATTAAATATGAAGCCTATTCTTATGTGAATCTTGCCATAAATTAAAATGGGAAGCTTGTTCACATCTTTTTGATTTTTAATAAGGAAAGGGTTTATTCATTTGGAAATTTAGATTTGCCCTGGAAGTTGCAAGTGTGCTTGTACCTGAAAGGTTTCAAGATATTTTGCTTAGACTAGCAGTGGAGACCAGTCATTTAGTCAGGAAGGACATGGAAAGGGTTTTGCCATCAAACAGGCTCTTTTTCAATTGTATGTGAAGAAGTCTGGGTGTAAGACCTGTGCCAGCAATGACACGTGGTTGCACTTTCTCCTGCTCAGACAGCTGCGAGATGACTGCTTGTGGTGAGGTGCTTGGCTCTTATGCGTGGGACAGGCAAAGAGCGAGGTGGTGCTCGTGTTGTGGGTCGAAGCTATGGTGTCTGAGACTCTTCTGAGGATGAAGCTCTGTCAGGTAGTTGCATCATAATGGTTTCAACCTCCCTTCCCTCCCCAAAATGTAGGTTTTCCTCCAGGCACTCAAGTACTACACTGGTGAGAATAGGCTGGCGAGAAATGTGTGGAAGTCTGACTTAAGTTCTTAGTCTCAGAAGGTGACTTAGAGTGGCAATGTGTGGAGATTTCTTCTTTGGCATATCGTAAGTGAAAGTTAACTAGTTCAGAAGGGAAGAGGAGGAAGAAAATGTGCATGAATGTGTGTGTGTGTGGGGGGGAAATATTTGTTTACATATGTTATACTTTAATTTTTTTTATGAACAACTTTCTTACTGAGCAAATATCTAACTTCAGGTGAGATGCTCCTCTGCTCACCTGGCCCATGTTAATCTTATTCTGCCCTTAGTAGTTTAGTGTGTCCTTGCTGACCATCTGGAAGTTGTGTAGCCTTGTTAATTTAGGTTCAGTGTTGCACCAATGCGTATTTCTCTGTGGGATTTAACAACCTTATTCCAAATATACGAATGGAAGCAAGCGTGAAAGCACATGCAAGACTTGAGTTTAGCCAGGAGCGAATATGTACGGAAGAGCAACTGTTGGCTTAGTTATGTTGCCTGCATGGCATGAATACTTTATACATCTGGAGCTCTGGTGCTTTGATAACATTGCTAATGGACCTGGACTCCTGAATGTCTATATGTGGTTGAGCCAGTAGAAGGAGTCAAGTAACCCTCTGGAGTAATGGCAGGAGAATTTATGCGTGTGTAACCCCAGCGTTTCAAAGCCTTTGTCATGGACTGACCGCCAAGTCTGGTGGGCACTTTACAAACGTGTCAAGGGGAGAAAGCATCCCTGCTCCACAGAACTTAGTGGATGAGGCAAGGGATGGCAGATGGATTATGGAAGGTGAAGGGATGACGCGAGACAGTCTTGGTTATTATCATAAATGCTTGTTTCTTGGCTGTTTTAGAAGTGACTTTGTGTAACTTTAGCAAAGGTTTCGTAGGCAGCATGGCAAAGCAGGAGTTGAAAAAAGGATATGAATTCTAACAAAGCTTTGTAAAAGTTTATGAAAAGTGGAAGTGGCAAGATGGAAGAAAATATGAAGACACTGGCTGGATTTTTTGAAGTTGTGGGCAGTGGAAGTTAGCTTTCAGTGGATGAGCGGTGGGAGAGAATAAGCTTGAGAATTTTGAAGGTGAGCATACGAGGGCTTCTCTCCAATATAAAAGGAGAATGATATAATGAGGGACAAAGGGAGTCTGCAAGGTCTGGATTGCAACAGGGGAAGAGCTTGAGAGAACTGATGATGTCTTCTAAATTGTGGTCCTGGCAACTAGATGATATTGTTCAGAGACTGACAAAAGGTGGGAACTTGGAGAGAGAACTGGGACAGGAGCAAAAGCAGAGGTTGAGGCAAGAGCCAGAGGTAGAAAAGCAGAAACTATTATTATGAGCTTGAGGTTCGAGTACAATGAAAAGCAGAGCTGAGGTAAGAAAAAAACAAATTGTCAGAAGAGGGACTGCTGGGGATGTCTCACAGTGAGATGCCTGGGGGGAAACGGGAGCTGGGCTGAGCTCTTGTCTGTTGGCTGCAGAATGGATCTTGCCTGGGGGAAAACGCCACAGAAGAGATGCCAAGATGATACTAGGAGTAAGTCTGGAGCTATGCCTGTGCAAAAGAACAGAGAAGGAAAGAAAGTGCGAGCAAATGGAGCGTCAGTTCTGATAAACTAGAAGAAACAGAGGGAGGTAGGAAGCTGTTAGGGTGTCTTGATAACACTTGAGTGACCATCAAGACAAGTGGCTTGGTATCAGAGCTCAGGGAGAGAGTGCATGCAAACATGCTTTGGAAACTGAGTTATTGCAAGAGCCCATCCAGGACTTAACCTGGTATTCTCTGTCACGAGGTTATAAGCCACGCAGACAGGCTTTTTATGCTCTAGCTCTACTCTTATATTTTAACTATTTTCTTCTCTTTCTATCTTTGCCCATAAAAAATCAGTATGAATGCTAAGGCTTGGATTTGGTGTCTGTTGAACGCATACCAACAATTTATAGATTCCATTTTCCATCTAACAGGATGTTTAACCTGTTGCCATGACAGGAACGCCTGAGATTTCTGTAAAAACAGTTGAGTGAAGAATGAGAGCTACAATTTCAGCTGTTCTTTTTCTAGCCTGTTTAATTACTGCTGCATTCACTGTCTTCCCTGACTAGGAAGTCATTTTCCTGTTCGTTTGGCCCTTTCAAACAGTGAAAGGGAAAAGAAAATGAATAGTGTGGGATGGGCAATGTCATTTTAAAGCCCCAAAAATCAGATGGTAGGCTTGGGAGAGGGCACTTGAAACTATTATTAACTAATTAAAATAAAGTTCTGACCTAATTTCACATTACTGAATTACCTTTAAGTCAGTGCAGCCATCCTAATGAGAAAAAGTACCTGCAGTATTCTTGTAGAACTCTGGTGAGGCCTGGGTGCCTTGCTAAAGAAGGGACCACAGCTTCCTTCTCCATCTTGTCAGGAAGACTGTCTCTCCACAAGGTGGGTGCAGAAGGAGCCCAGAATTATGGAGTATGCCAGACTTTTTTTTACAGCTAGATGACAAAGTGCCTCTTCACCTGCTTCTCCCTGAATGATGTTTCTGATGTGTTTTTTTTTTTTCCTCCCTCTTGCCTGTGTGGTACTCACTTAGCATTCCATTTACAATGGAAGTGAAATGTGAGGTTGAGTGAATAATTTGAAATCTGAGGCTTTTCCACTTGAGCTCCACCGCTGTACCTTCTACTTCTTTCATTCCTAAAAGAGTATTTAGGGAGCTCCTGGACCATGCATGTTCCTGGGTAGCAGATTTCTTTGTTGTACTGCACACCCCAGAACGCAAACTTACAGCATAAACTGGATCAACACTTAAGTGCAGCAGCAGTATGATTATGGTAAGCCTTTTCTTACCAGAAACTGAGTAACGCTCTAAGAATCTGCATTAGCCCAAGTGCTTCTATTCATAGTTTTTTAAGGACTGTGACCATGGGAAGAAAATGTGAAAGGGATATTCTAGGCTCTTGAGATGAGTGCTCCCCCCATCCGGAGATAGCTACTTGTATATATAAAAGCTTGGTTGAATTCTTAAGCATTTATTTTCGTTTTCAGTTTATACTTCCAGATATGAATAACCTAATATGTGTGCAGTTGTTCCATTTGTGGTCTCAGTAGTGCTTTATATTTTAACTTGACTCTTACAAACCTCATCCAAAATGCCCGCTTCTGATCCTGGTGAAATGGGGTTTATCTTTGTCACAGTCCTACTTCAGCTTCCATGCTTCCATCTTGCCCTGAGAATAGGGCAGATTCTTTTTTTTGCACTGTTAGCCCAACTATGTGCAGTCTTTCATTTTGTATTTAGTCATGTTGTCCCATTTCTGGTTCTTCCTTCTGCGTGATACTTCTCTCTGGGTGGCAGTGGTCAGTTATGCTTCTGTGTAATTATTACGGTCTATCAGTAGTCTACTTATTGTGCTGAGACACTGATGAAGATATTAAATAAAAAGGTCACAAGACTAGTGCCTGAGGAATGCCACTAGTGCGCATGCTCTGGTTTGCTGCTGCTGCTTTCAGCATGCAAGCCATTGTCATCTCGTCTTTTATTTAGCTCCCTTTTTACCTTCCTGTTCTTCTGTTAGTCCTTATCTTTCTCTGGTTTGCCTGACTGCATTCTTTACTGAAGTCTGAGAGAATAGCTTTGCTGCATTTTCTTTGTCTAGAGAATCAGTGGTCATACAGCAAGTGTCTTGATCTGTCTCTCATAGATCCATGCCATGTTTCACTATGGTTTTTATTTATTTATTTGTCTCTGGCGATCTGATTATTTTCCAATATCTTCCAGTGTGTTGAAATGCCTGTATAATACTAGGTTAGCTGCATAGTCTGTAGCTGTCATTTTTCCCCTCCTACTCTTTCCCAAATACAGGTGCTATTTTTTTGATATATGGGAAGCACTCCATAGTGGATATGGTTATTTGGAACCCTTGTATCACCATCCTGTGATTTCATATGCCGTGTTTTGGTTAATTGGATTTTGTTTTGTAGGGTGGTTTTTTATTATTATTTGTAAGTATCCAAATATGGGGGAGAGGTGGCTTCCCCTAACCTCAGCATGCTAAGCTCTTCATAGTCATCTGACATCTGTGCCACTCAGCCAGGCTCCCTCTAATCAGCCGTATTTCAGGTGCAATTCCTCATATCCTAGAATAGGAATCTAAAGCAGACTGTATGAATTTAAAACATCAAGGTGTTTATTTCTTTGACTGTGTTGAAAAGCGTGTACTTACAGTGTAATTATTGACTCTAAAATTAGGTGAAGTGAATCTTAGTCCATGACTTCTGTTTTTGACTGCTGGTACCCATTGATATCTCTGTACCCATCTTTGTTTGCCACCTGGCCTTGCTCCCACAGTTGGCATCCTTATTCTTGCTGAAGATTGAGGCAAAATATCTGTGTAAAATGTGAGGCCATTCCTATATTATCTTTAATATTAACCTTCACTTGCTGTACAGAGACCCTACATATTTTCTTCTTTTAATGTATTTCCAAAATACATTTCACTATTTGGTATGTCTGTATGAAATGCCAAGCCTTTTACATTCAAATCCTTGAGCTTTTCACAGCTCAACTGTCTTTGCTAATTACTTCCCTTAGTTTATCAATTCATCATCCTGAGATGATAAAAAATGCTTGGCTATACACCATTTTATCCTATAATTTAAGCTAACCTGCTTGATCTAGTATTTCCGTTACCAAATTTTGTTAGTTATACCTGCTCAGGAATAGCTGGACCATGCCTTCAGTACTAGTGTTTGTTCTCCTGAGTTTCATGAGTGAATCTCTGCTAATGATACCATTTCTTTTGTTTTGTTTCTCATTAATATCTGGCCATGTCTAAATAATACTGTGGGATTGGCAAACCTCATCAACACTGCAGCAGCAAGACTTTTTATCACTTGTTTAAAGGGAATTTGACCCAAAATGTTCTGCCTGTGCCAGTGGTTCTATATTTGTGTTGGGCAGGGACTATGTTGGAAGAGGGTTTACCTGGGTGGGAGATGATGTCTGATGCATAGTTAGGCCATGGAGAAGTTGTGAGGACTTTGAGGCATGGTAGAAGGCAAAAGCAGAGGGACCTTGCAGTTGCTGAGAAGCACAAACTTTTGCCCATTAACTATTGTGAACACCTTCTCTGTGCCAGGGGGTTTGCTGAAGCAGCGAGTTAAGCCTGCTGCCCTCTTCTTCCTTTGTTAGGGCCCCCCCTGTGTCCCAGCCATCTTCTCCTGGCTTCGCTCTCTGCTCCTTCGTCCAATATCTTCCTAGCAGTGCAGTACGTGAGGAGGTGGTCCACGACAGTTGTGATCTCCACCCATCCCCTTCTTCCTCAGTTTGAGAAATCTTGGGCTATTTTATCTTTGTGGTCATGTTCATTTCAAAATGCCTTTAAATTCATCATTAGAAGGAACAGTTCTATCATTTCGTCTCAGTGGGAGCAGTGGTTTCAAGCTGAAGTAATGCTTTGTAATTGAAAGGCAGCTTCACTCTCCCATAAATAATACTCGCTGGAACAGGGTGGAAGGAACGCCGCAATCTCTTCAGTCTCTCTTCTGATTTCTGCTTGTGCAGCATACGGATATGAAGTAGATCAGCCTGAGCGTGGCCACCTCTTTGTTTAAACATAGCCTTACCCATTTTTGTTTCCCCCTTAGGCTGTCTCTTCAAGCTGTTTTTTCTTCCCTGTTGTATTTCAGTGTACTTCCTCCTCTTCCTCTGTCCTGTGCAGTTGCATGGACATTACTAGCCACCCGGTATTCTTGAGTAATGCTACAGGAGTATGTTTGGATGAAGGAGGATATTTCAAGAGAGATATGTTTCAATTTTGTTTCCTTTTTTTCAGGAAGGATCTTAATTGGCTTAGGCAGGGGGTGAATAAAGAGTGTGAAAACTTTCTACCCTGCCAGTTATTGCTCTCTGCATGTATTTACACACAATAAAGACCACATAGATTCAGCAAACTAATGAGCAGACTTGCTTAAATGTGCACTGGATGCTACCTGTGTTTGTCTACAACTCTGCCTCATCCTGAGCCTCTTTAAAATGGGAAATGCACCTAGCAAACCAGATATTCTGGTGCCAGTTGATAGCAGAAGAGGCTGACGGAGGTCTGGCTGTGCCTCTCTACTTGCAAGCTGGAAGCTTTGTTTAAAGGAGAGCTACAGCAGAGATGCTGGAGATCCCCGGGAAGTGGTCTCGCACCCAGGAGCACCTGCTACTGCTGCTGTTTGACAGGTACTGCTGAAGAATTACCCTGAAGCTGAGCCTGAGCCATGTGGTGCAAGTCCAGATCTGAGCTTCCTCGGCCCTTAGGATAAAGGACACTAGCCAGGCTTTCTGGTATCTGTTTCTGTACAGATGAGCTTTTCTGCTTATTAATCCCCCTGCCAAAGGGAGGGAAGTTATGCAGCGCATGTTTACACGGGTCCAAGAGAAACTCAGAAGTACGCTTTTCCTTCATCTTAACTTTCTCTGTATCCAGTAGTTACTAAAAATAAATAAATAAATATTTGCAGTAATGTCCAATCTTGATGTTTTGAATGTTTATACAATGCTATAATTACACACTGAAAGCTTCAGAGAAGTGCACCCCCCAGCCCCGTCCCTTGCTTACTCAGGCTGCGCTGCCTGTAGGGCTGCAGTATTTCTGTGTTCTGGATTAGTTCGAGTGTTTGCTTGGATGGCTTCTCCCTTCCATTCCTTCTTTAGTGCCTGCTCTCCCACATGATTGATTAATAGAGCTGTCAGTTCAGTATCTGGGCTACAGCCAACCCAGTTCGCTCAAGGAAACATTAAAATTCTTCCTTTGTAAAGTCTTTCTGGATCTGATATGCCAATTCAGAAGCTTTAAGTTCAAGAAGTGAACCAGAAATTTTCTGAGCCACTTTGTAATTTTCCCATACCTTCCTTTTCTGGGATTACTTATAGAGTGTTTTTAATCTAATGGATGTGAACAGCATATTTTTGACAGGTACAGAAAATAAAGCACAGTGGTCTCAGCAGCAGGTTACACCTACTGCAAATTCTATTCAGGATCTTGTTTTTTCTGTCACTTGCTTTCCTTCTTTGGAGCGCTAATCCTCCTGTGTCACACATTTTCTGTTCAACTTTTCTCCTCTGTTAATCTCTGGATTTGTTCTGCTGCCCTTCCTAATCCACAAGAGCATTTGTGACCTCAGGAAAAAGCCCTTGGCAAGAGGCTTTTTTTAGATTTGAGTAACATTGATTATTCTTCCTGCAGTGCTGAAAATCAACAGTTGCCTTTCAGACCATCCGTTAACAAGACTGAGCTGCTTAACCACGTGCCTACTGAAGTCTGCCCATTGCCATCCAGCCCAAATGGGACATGAGCTTGTAGTTTAGTATTGTGCTCAGAAACAGCTGTTCCTGCAACTTCGCAAGTTCTGGAAAGAACATTCTGCAAGTGCCAAAATATTGTACATAAAAGGAGGAGATTAGCCAAGCAGAGATTTATTTTCCTTCCTAGATATTTTTTTCTTTAGGCTCTAAATCAAAAACAATATAGTTACAAAGTTCTATTCTTGGGTTAAAAACAAAGCAAAGGTTTTCAGAAAAGTGTTTGTACTGTGAAGAGCTTTAGCCATAGCTCAGACATGGGACTTCTTGTTTTGTTAGGAGGTGAATGGGTAAAAATTGGTGCTAATAGGAGAGTGATGCTCGGTAGTCAGAGGAATGAGGGGGGAGAAGGGGTCACTTGTCCCAGCTACAGACTGAGGAGGAGCCATGATGCTCTCTGTCGCTCGTGTTGCACAGGCCAGGGTAGTACTTGCTGGCTGCTTGCTTCTGTGGGAAGAGAGCTGAGGAGGCTGTGGTGAGGCGATGCTAGCTGCTATCCCGGTGATGCTAGCCGCTATCCCGGTGAGCTAAGCAGTTGCAGGACAAGCCTCAGATGTGCGGGCGCTGTTTATTTTACATAGCAGTTAGAGAACTGATCCATAAATGATGTCCACGTATGTTAGTACATGTAGTGTAAAATTAAAAACAAACAAAACCCTCTGAGATTTGTTGCCTAATTTTTGACTAGAATACAGCTTCTCCCTTTCCAGACTTCTTGGAGATCATACCTAGCTTCCAGGACAGCGGCAGTGTGTAACTCCTGAAAACGTGCAGAGCACTTGTACGTATCCTCTGGCAACTTGTGCCAAACAGAATGCAAAGGAATCAGCTCTGGCATCAGTGACAGAAAATGCAAAGAAACCATCTGTTAAATCCAGAATCTTCTCCTCTGGTGTTAACATTTCAGTATCTGAGAAAATGGGAACCCAGCAGGGCTTCATAGCTTATGGTGTGCTGCTCCTCACCTTCAGGCAAATCGTGCTACTTGGGATGCAGCTGGCGTCTGGGATGCTGAACAGCGTGTCCCAGCATGGGGCTTGCTTTCCTTTCCCTTTGGTGGTACTCTTAAAACTAAGCTGGGCAGAGCAACAGACGATAACCTGCAGAGTTAACTTCCTGCAGGAGCAGAAAGGTAAGCTCTTCAGGAGGTCTTGAATTTCCTTGATTCTGAGAAGACTAGCAAAAGGGTACGGTGTTTTCAAGCTATGTTTCCTTCCTGCTTAGGAAAGAGTTCCTCCCTGACGTGGCAGTTGTTTTTGGTACTGTGGTGCTCCTCAGTCTGAGGGGAGAGTGGAGGAGCTGGGGGGGAAGTCTCCTCACCGCAGAGGATTTCCTTTCTCAGATTGCCGCTGCTGCTGCAGCAGGACATTCAAGCTAATTCGGCATGGGCGAAGGATGTCTGGGGAAGGGGGTGGAGAAAGAAAATAGAAAATAGATCCTCTTAGTGAACTTTTTACTCATTCTTTGCAGATAGTTGGGATCGCGTTTGCCCTTTGCAATGGGACAGAATTGGTGTTTCTGCCACAGAGGTTTATGTCCTCTCCACGTGCTTTGGCCCCAGCAGCAGCAAGTGCTGAACAGCTGAGCTAGCTGTGCACAGGGACAGCTGAGGTCATTTTCTTGCTTGGCCAGAGAGACAAGCAGGAACTCTTAAATATTTAAAAGTCTTAATATTTTTTTAGTGTGAATATGTAAATATTTGAGGAGATATGGAAAGTCTGTGTATCAGTGACAATACCTGCTTTTCATCTACTAGATAACACAATGTCTTTCCTCCTAATGTTCAGGTATGTGCTTTGTCACCTCCCGTGGGCTTTGGCATGGAGTCACGCCTGTCAGCTTTGTACCTGCGTGGCACTGGCAGTGGGGTCTGCGGGAATGTCCTGGCGGAGGGACAAGACAGGGCGGCTCTTGCAGGATTTGGCTGGGCGGAGGAGAACGAGCTGAGCTGCTCTGGTCCCTTGAGTTTCCCTGGATTTATCAGAAGAGCAGGCAGGCTTCCGAGCCAGGCTGTTGGATCGCTGTTGCTCCAGACTGCATCTGAGTATCTCACGTGCGTGGGTAGACGTGCACAAGCATTTTCTTGATTTCTGCCCCACTTCCTTTCAAATACAAGTACTTGCTCTCCTGTTATTAGACTATTCTGCTCATTTTTGTTTCCTTTACTTTTTACAAGGCAAAACAGCGAACTTGGCACTATTGTTTTTTACTTCTTCCCTTCCCTCTCCAGAATGCGTAAGATATTTTTAGTGACTTTGATCTCTGAGCTTTTTGGGGGAGAGAATAGCATACACCGATACATCAGCTGTCAGTTTTCGGCTTCTTGAAGGTTTGGCTTTCCAACCCAGAGCTCATGACTGTTTTTCAGTATGACTTGCACAGCACTGGTGCACAGCAAACTAAGCACTGGGGCTGTGGTAAGAAGGGCAGAATTTTAAAGGCTCTGTTTTACAAGTGTTTTGATATAAATTTGTGATAAGATACAGCGTAGAAAATAACCTTAGCAGAGAAGGATGATGATTAATAACCTGAAGGTCTATGTTCTGTGGAGTTTAAGAAGTGGAATTAAGATGGAAATAAACCCCATGTGTTTTGGGATCAGTACAGCCTTAATTGAATATCGGAATAACAGGATACAATAGCTGTATGTAGAAAACTCCATTTACAGCCTCAAGAGTCAGGGAGCAGGGAGGTCAAGTCAGGCTGGTGCTATACGTCCGGTTCACAGGGAGCAGAGTTCAGTGCCAGAAAGTGGTTGAATTACCACAAAGAGACTTTTGGACTCTGATTTGTGAAAATGTGTTGCAGAGCATTGATGGGTCTCTACCAGAAAGGAGAGAAAATTGGACAGATTTCTCCCTTTTGTGGTGTTTAATTACACTTTCTAGCATTCAGGATAATGTCCGATAATTTGGTCTTGTATCTGCCTAGTGAGAAAGCTCAGAATAAACCTATCATCTGATGACTTCTCCTCATTGTCATTCACCTCCTTTGGGTGAAAGTTTCGTGAGTTTTTTCCCTGTGCAGCAAGACAGGCTGCTACAGAGGCACACGCTCCTACTCTGAGCAGCAGATCAAATAAAAACAGAAGCAAAGCCAGAACTTAGTGCAGCATTCTGGTGAGTGGAGTTTGTTAGCCATATGGAGACTGGGAGCAAAATGTGTAAAGAAGTGGTGTTTTTTTTTTTTTTTTAATGGAAATATACTAAGAGAAAAATGAGGATAATTGGAAATGGAGAAATGTGTTGTAAATTTCTCAGGGATGTAGCAGGGGACAGATCTAGTCTTCAGTTCAGAGAACAGAACAGGTTGGTATTAAGACTTCATTTCATGTGAATGATAATGCAAAAATTATTTCTGCAAAAGAGCTTTTTTAAAAAAAAAAAAAAAGAAAAAAGCAATCCTGCTGGGCCAGATTCTGAGATACAGTTGATTATAGCATGGAGTGGGAACACTGAATAAAAAAACAAAAAACAAAAAACAACACAAAACCCTATTTTAATCATTTAGACAAATGATTTTTTTTTGCTAAATCCAACATTTGCAGTTTTTTTCTTCTCCCCCACCACGTGAGTGAATGAATCCAGATTTTTTCACTTGGACCTAGTTTTATTTTTGAACTCTGCTTCCAGAACTGCATGCGTGCAGGACTGCAGTTGGGACCACTGGAGAGCAGTGGCACGCTGCCAGGTGTCTGTCCTGTCCCCACAGTATAGATGGATTGCCAGTGTTCTGGAGGAAAACAACCCCAAAACTTTAAACAAATTATGCTTAATGGAAATAAACTTTTTTTGCCCTCCTGTGTAATGGTTTTGGATAATGTGTTGGCTGTGTGTTTGGAGGACAGCAGACAGGGAGGAGGGCAGAGATGAAGCTGTGTATGCATAGAACTTGCTCTCCACTGGATGCTCTTGGGAGGCTATGGGGGGGACTATGAAGTTTCTAAGCATGGTGTGCTTTTTAACTACCAGGCAGCCTTTCTATTGGAAGATGAGCAGTCTAATGAGAGCATTTATCTAGTGGTTGCTTTCTTTTGTGCATGGATTTGTAAGACCTGGAAAGGCATATGCCTTGTATCTAGTATTTTCTGTGAATTATGTACAGCTTTGACACTCTCTTTCACGTCATTCACCTGATCTCTGCTGGGTTTTGGTGACAAGTAACAATGACATGAAACCAGTACCTGGCTGGCTTTTATTTCTTAAATTTTATTTTGTAAAAGCAGAATAGGAAATACAGACTATAGCCTACTTTGCAGAAGAAAGCACACCATGGCCATGGTTTCTGTTTTTTCAAGCTAGTGCTGATAAATCTTTTCTCTCACTTCTGTTGCTATGGCATTAGTTGTGTTCAAAAACAAACCTTTGGGTGATCATGTCAAATGCAAAGATCATTTGGAGAGAGACATGCTGAAAGAGAAGGGAAGTAGGAGGGCTCAAATTCCAGCTGATGACAAACAATGAATCAGTGTTTGTCTCAGCAGAGGGCCGTCAGAAATTTTGCACTGTTACTTTCACTGACTTGTGATTGGGTCTGATACTCCACTTGAAAAGGCTCCTTTTTCCCCCCCTCAAACTTTTTTTTTTTTCCCCCCTTTAACTTTTTTTCCCTTGGTATATAAAAGGAAGGTGGAACACTTCCAAATTCTGCACAGCTCAGAAATATTTGCTTTCCACAGCGTGGCCCAGAACACAGAGAACTTATTCTTGCAAATGGTTTGATCCTCCAATCCACAAAATGTCGGATCAAATTTTGAAGGTTTGTGTGGCTGAAATGTACATGCTACCTTTGTTGAGCCACTTGAAGTGATCATTGAACTGCCGACTGGTGTAGCTGCCTGAGCATGCTGCCGTTTGCAGGATAGCTTTATTCGCAAAGGAAGAAGCAGAGCACTATTACAGGGGCCCTTTTTAACACTTTCTGATCGGCCTATGCAAATCCTGGTAGGTGCATTTTGTTTACATGCTCAGAATATGCCTGTTGGTTTTAGCTGACACAACTGTTTTGAGGAAGTTATCTTGCCCAGATGTCTTATGTTTCTGGAAAACATTTTGCTGAAAATGCCTGGATATGCCTTGAAGGCTTTTTCTATTCTTGTGTCAAGGCTGAAAGGGAGGACTGTTTTCTTGTTTTCTGAATGCTTCTGTGCAGACTGAGCTGCAACTGCAGTAAGAATGTGGTGAGGTAACCAATCTCAAATACTTATTTGCTTCTCTCTGCTTTTCAAAGTGGAGGTCTTGAAAATGGATTAATTCTCGTTTTTATACCTTGGCAACTGGGAACTTTCTGACTCGGTTAAATGGACCCTTTGTTTTGCTGTTTCCTTCCAGATGTGATAGGCAGGTGGGGGGAAAAAAGAAAAAAAAACTCAGGAAAAGCAGTGTGGTCATCTGAGATTTCTTTTAAGGATGTTAACTAATTTTCTGGAACTTGGTTGCAGAAGTAGATGGTCTCCTTCCACATTCTCAGCTAAGCTGCATTTCACTTCATTTTGTCTTGATTCCGCAGACGCTTATGTTTGCCCTTAGCCTTTGTGCTGCACTACTCAAGGGACTCAAAATGTAAGTGCAAGCACAGCCAGACCCCCGTGGACTACCTTACCCAGCCACAGCTCACCGTACCACCGAGCATCCCTATCAGGTCTGTCTTGTTTGTCTTTGATTTTACATCATCTTTGCATACAGAGAGTCTGCTGCTCACCTGTAAACGGTGCATCTGTTAGTCTCCTCAGAAGAAGTGCAATGCGTTTTCCAATCATTAGAATCTTCCGTCTTCAAAGATGATAGTACTAGAGCCTCAACCTGTAAGTGTTAGCAGGAACATAACATAATGTATAAGAAAAGATGTTTTCTGTTGGGAAGAACAGTAGTCCTGAGTTTGCTTGTGTTGTGGTTTGACTTCAGTTATTTTGCTCAAGTAAGCCTAGCCCATATTAGAGTGCCTATACAAGCAAACCAGTTCGGCTGCATGGATCAGTGAGATAAGCAGCTAGCATGTTATCATAAGGCTGCGAAATTGCTGCTGCTTTAATTTTATTGGTACTTGAGCTCCGGCCATCCTGTCTTAATATTACGTTCCTTAAGGCAATGCTTAATTCAAAGAAGGGCCATTTCTATAGGGTAAGAAACTATGTAGGACAAAACCTAAGCTAATGAGACGGTGAAGACCAGGCATTTACTAAAACTGAGCATCAGCAGCCTCTTCTGGCCAGCCCTCCTCTCCATGCTGTGCACCACCCACCTCGCGCCCCGTTCTCTGCCAGAGCTGAAGAGGAGGAACAGCAGCAATGGAAAGGAGCATGCATGTAACTGTAAGAGCAGATGCCATCTGTAGATTGCTGAGCGCACATCTGTCTTCCATTTCAAAGATGTTCCATTTTGTTGTTTACAGGCTTAAGTTGCCACTGATGCAGTACCTCTCACAATTGGTGGAAGAGCAGTAGTTGATAATGTGGCAGTTTTAGTGCTGCAGACAGCCTAGGAGCCAATTTTGTTGCTTATACTGTGAAAATTTTCAAGTCCGATAAGTAGCTTCGTAGGATCGGGAAGTTTGGTAGGGACCTTAGGATGTCTGTAACACATCTTGATCAAAGCAGATTCACCACTGAATTCCAACTAAGTTGTTTAGAGCTATGTCTGGTCAGCTCTTGCAGACCTCAAAGGGTCTTCAACTTGTGCTGAGACTGGACTATCCTCATGGTGCTTTTTCCTCATGTAGTTGGAATCTTTACTGTTTTGATTTATGACCTGATGGGATGAATCTGAACCCTCGCAGTGATGTTAGACAGCTCTCTTTGTACTCTTGTATGCATCCCATCAGGTCCAGTAGCCCTCTGTGAGTGGAATTTCTCAAGCGGTCCCTACCTCAGTCCTCTTCCAGTACAGGTAGTTGCTCTGTTCCTTGAACCCTGTCTTGGTACTGGGGACCAAGCCCTGTGACACCTTTCCACCTTTGTTGCGCCTTCCCATGCTGTCTGGAGCTGAATTTCTGCAGACCTCATCCCAAATCTGAGTTTCCCTATCCAGGTAACTGTCAAAGCACGTTGGCTGTGCTCTGGGAGCAGCACTCCTCCTTACCAGCTAGATAGCTCTCCCTGCAACAGATGAAGTTGCAAAGATCTTGAGTTTCTTGCTTTTGTGCTACCTGTATTACTGCCCTGGGTGCTGTTCTGTGCTGTTCCAAAGAGTGAGGGGCACAGTAGGTGTTCCTTTTATTACTGGTGATAATTAATGTTGGCTCATTTCTTTTGCGTATATGTGTAACTACAGGGAAGAGAGCTGAAGAGGGAAGTACTGGCTCAGGGTGGAGAAGAAGCACAAAAAGTCCTTTGGTTGAAGGGTGCTTGGCAACAATTTCACTGCCTTTTCATGAAATTAGACGTATACTGCTGAGAAATAAATATCTGAGTACAGTTTTCTGGCAGCCAATGAAATGTCAATTCTCAGGGATTTGGGTAACATATCAAAATAAAGGCAGTGTGTGAATGCCCTCTGTGTGATGGCAACACCTTGGACAGTGGCAGGGAAGAGCTTCAGATCCTCCATAATTTAACAAAAGGTTTCTCTCTTGTTTCTTCAGCTTGACCTCACCAAACCCATTGAAGACCAGGGCCCTTTGGATGTGATCATACATAAACTGACAGATGTCATCCTTGAAGCAGACCAGAATGACAGCCAGTCACTGGAGTTGGTACAGAGGTTCCAGGTAGGTGGTTCTCTGATAACCCAGCCCCTCTGCACTTCAAGCAGGAGGATGATCTTGGTGCAGCAAATCTATTCTGTTCTCTGTGCAGTTAGTCATGTTTGGTGAAAAGAGCTTTCAGGCACACTGCTGCCCTGCCCTAGGGAGCCCAGCAAAAATCATTTTGTCAGTCTGAATGGACTTCCATCTCAGGACAGGTTTTACATTGTATTGGTAAGCTTAGTAATAACTGGTTTCCCGCCAGCTGTTGTCCTGATGTTGTGCCAAGAACTCCACAAAGAAGAGCAGCTGTTTGCAGGGTCCTTTACATGTATCTCTACATGTTAGAAGCTACTGAATTAATTTGGCCCAATCCTGTCCAGGCATCCCACTTCCTGGAAAGCTAATTAATTTCTGTAACGTCAAGGCTAGTGTCAGCGTTTTTGTCCTCTAATAGAATCCTGTTCTATTAATTTTTTTCTCAAGTTTTTATTGTAGGTCAGAAATATGCAGGGCATAGTGGTGCAGAGAACTGTCTTCCCAAAGAATTCCTGCCTGTAGACTGAATGACAATGCATTTATCATTTTAAAAGGCGGTGTTTCTGGTGAATGGCTTTGATCAAAGGCATATTCTTTTCTTCTCTTTCAAAGAGAAGCAAAATTAAATAAGGTATTTTCAGAATTTATGATATATGCTTGTGTCAGGTGGAAAACAGCCCAGACAAATTCTGAAATTTTGACAACTTACTGTCTCAGGAAATCATGTTCTGTTTGCTCTGTTTAATGTTCTACTCCTAGTAATGCAGAAAAGATTGTACTTAATGGAGAAAATATTCTTTTTGCTCTAGTTACAAAGCTTCTCTGCTTCCTCCCGCCTGTGCATTATTCAAACTCACACAGGAAATGAAAAGTTTGGCTTGTTAAGTCTGACCCTCTGGTACCAGTTTTCTGGAGAGTAGATGACTATTCATCACCAAGTAGCATGGACATCCATTTCCCACGGCACTTCAAATCTCAAATGACCAAAGCAGCATATGGAGAGATGGACTTCAGGGACTTGTGCTAATGCTCACAGTCTTTCCCTGTTTCAGATGTTAGCTAATTTGGCTTCACTATACGCACATCGTATTGATGGGAAAAGCTGATGCCCAAAGAGCCAAAAGGGCACATACATTGAGTTGCACACAGCTGCATAAAACTCATGAGATTCTTGATTCCCAGTCCTGCGTTAATCACATTCCTGAAGGCCTGAGTTTGAGGCAGAGAGATCGCATCTCTGTGTAACACTGTGGCACCTCTCTTGTCCCCTGGAGAACATGCGGATAGGGAATTTGTGCAAGCACTAGAGAACAGTTAGTGTGTAGAAATACAGTTAGTATCTGAAACGTGTTTCTTTTATTCCTGAGCAAGAACTCTTCAATAGGTATTGAATATTTTAATAAGAATTTCAGTAATCAATTTACTGTATTTAATTGCTTAAGGTCGTAAGCTGTACCTTTTTCAAATATCTGGGTGAGGTCTGGAAGAAGCAGTACTACGTATAGAGGACATATTTTCCTAAAGCTGCACTTATCCACCAAGGTGAAGTTCAGTATGAAACAGGGCAGAGCACTTTGCAGCAAGAGCCTTGGCTTTGGCTGAGAACTTAATGGGCTGTTCTGTCAGTGTGACAGCTGCTGCACTAGTGGAATGCTATTAGAGGTAAAATGACCTGCTAAAGCTAAATCCCTTGCCCTGATAAATTTCTTAAAGTGGTCACAATATCATACCTTGACATTACTGTGTATACCTTTGTTAACATTTAAATAACTTAATCCATTATTTTTGTATAGGTTAAGTATTGAAGCTTTGTTTTTAAACCCATTTGAGTTAGAAAATCTCATTGAAAACATGATTTTTATCTAATGAGTCTGTGGGATAGGTTCTGAGAGTGCTGAGAGATAAGTGGTGTATATGTATATATTTATGCATTTTTTCTTTAGTTCAAGGACTTGCTATTTGTATATTTTTTGATAGAAGATAGATTTTTTGCAGAAGTCATACGTTTCTGTCAGGCTAATGGAATCTGTTTGCTGTTGGCATGCATGATGGCACCAATTTCACCATCTTGACTTTTTGATCACATCGGTGATGCTTTCTCTAGCAGTTCAGTTCCACCAGTTCCTCACTCGGTGCTGGTTTTTGACCTGGCAGGCTAAGCCCAACCTACAAACTTAGTGCCATCTTCGCTGTCCTTCAGAGCTGACCACTCTTAGAGGAACACTGTCCTGAAGCGCGTGAGGCTGTAAACCTGAATTCTGGGTTGGAGCTCTTTAGTTTAAGTGTGAATTTCAGTGGTGGTTTGCTGTCAGGCTTCTTGAGACCTTGACCATACAGAGGATACAGGGGAGAGCTGGGCAGGTGGGAAGGAATCTGACAGTTGTGCACGGTCAGCCAAGCTCATGAAGAGAACCAGGTATGCTCCCAGGAGGCTTATGTCCTCTTTACACACTCCCAGTGGAAGTTTCTAGAGATACGTAAATCAAAAAAGGCTGCAGACCCCTGGCTTACAGGGGTATTCTTATGGGGACAATATTATAGCCTTTGCTGTTGCTGACAAATTGCACTTGAGCTGCCTCGTTTCACAGCAGTTCAGAAATAGCTGTGCTGAAATCCCATGAACTATGGCACATGGCAGTGGGACCCCTCCTGCTGATACGCCTGCAGGCAGCTGCCATCTATCATGGTAGGTGCCTCCTCGTCGTCCCTCGATGGCTGACCTGCCAGCTTCGCTTGTGGTCAAGGTTCGCAGGCAGTGAATGGTGCTTCTGTTCCACCTTGGCTGCCCTTTTCCAAGATGTGGTTATCTGTGTCCTGCAGTGAATTTGCTGAAGTACTCTCACATGTCTCACAGGCTGTTAACTTCTGTGTTAAAACTGTGTTTAAACTTGTTTTAACAGTTTTAAGTCATAGCCCTAATAAAGGCTAAGCAACCAAACTCATATTGCCCTAGAATCCTGCTTCATCTGTTTGAGCGTAGCCTTGTGTGCAAGTTCGGCAATTCAGTCTTGCCTTTCCTCTCCATCCCATTAGAAATAATAAATCAAGTGTTGCCATGTTCAAGGTAATCCCATGCTAAAGGAAGCATGGCAGTAGCATTCCTGTGCTTTGCAGTTTCTTAGGACTGTGCTGCAGCTTTTACTGTCTGTGTTAATCTTGGAAATCGTAGATCTTTCTTTTCCAGTGGACTATGAAGGAAACCATTAAGAACGTCCCCCCCTCCCCCTTATGATTTGGGGCAAACAAATCTTCCTGCTCTATGTGTCCTGTCCCAGCTCTTGTCTCCCATACTGCCAACTTCAGCTGTGTTAACATCACCTCCCCTGTTTCATGTGCCTCAGTTTTTTGTTAGCAGCATGGCCCTTATCTCATGCAGTGTACAGGAACAGGTGACCTACCAGGAAAGTGATTTGGACTGGGAATGTGCTTCTTGAGACATGCTAACTCATGTAGAGGTGAGAACAGTCGTTGATACCAGGGAGTCGTGGAGAGTACCAATAGAGGTATTTGATATACAGGAAGTCAAATCTGTTCTGTAGGATTTGCATAGTGATGAATTGATTTAAATATCTGCACAGCACGAGAACATTCTGTTTCGTTAGGTATTTTTGCAGACCTGTCTGCTGCCTTCTAAGAATAACAGAGAACAAAAGGGGAAGCAAATTAGCCTGGAACAGGGTTAGGTTACGGTAATGACTGTAATCCAGAGACTGGATAATAGGGCTGAAATTCAGTCTTCTGGTCTGTTACCATCTCTGCTGTTTTGTTGCTGAAGAATACTTCTGCTTTTCTGTGCCTCAACTTACCATCCCCTGTTCATAAACTGATTCCTATTTCTTAATAAAGGACTGCAGTTTTCCTGTAAATATCAATATTCAGGCAAAAATAGTACTGTGGCTCTTCTGAAGATAATTAGCAGTGGGCTGATGGGAGGTTGGAAGTTTTTTGTTCTGGTGATACTGGAAATTTGGATTGTGTGTCAAGTGTTGTGGAAAGCAAAGGTATTGCTCACACACCTGGGGCATATGCAACATCTAAGTCAGAGCACCCTTAAATTGCCTGCAGATCTGTTAATCAATAAGCAACTGTGTCATTAGAAAGTCTCTCTCCACAGTAATACATGCTTTCTGTATTTTTTTTTTTCCCCAGAACACAAGTAGTAGAGACAGATGGAATTGAGGATAAGGTCTGATCAGGTCAGGTCAGATGCAGAAGAAATAGTTCCCTGTCTCCTGACTTAATACAGTTGAACTTGTTCAACTAACAGCTGAACTATATGGGAAAGAAAGAAATTGGGTGAAAAGCACACTATGGATACAGAGCATTGTTTTATACCAGTCTTCTGTGCAGGTGAATTGTGCTTATACTTTAAGGACTCCTCTAAACTTTCATTTTCATTTCATGTCACTGATGACAGTGGTTTTAGTCTTTTTTGAACACTTTGCCTAATTCCAACTTAGCATTGCTGTGCTTGCAATGGCAGGCCTTGGCTGGGCATGCTCTAGAATGGCTGCTGCAGGGCTGCACTGAGAAACTTGCCTAATTCTTCTTACAAAACACTTGGATACAGCTGGCTAGTGCCTTCAAGGCCTTCATATTTAGGAATATTAAATTTAACCGCAAATGACAATAATAAAAAAGCCAAGAATGTTAGAGGAGAACTTGATGTTCTTTCTTCTTTCCCTGTCATTACTCCTTGGTTGTTCAGTAAACAATGTATTATCTAATATATTTATTTTTTGAGGATGCCATCGTCCTGCAGAGAAGTGGAATGTAATGCCTAAAGAATTTGAAAGGAATTCTGGGATGTGGGTTCAGTCCACAGTTTCACTCTGTGATCTAGACCATCCCATTTGCATCCCCAAGTTTTTTATTCTGCGTGTCATAAATTAAAGAGAATGCTTTTAACTCCTTTTTGAGATAAATATGAGAAGCCCTTTATGTCAAGTCAAAATAGCTGTCAAAAGGATTTTTTTGTGTGTGTGTCTGTTTGGAGCTCTGATATGAATATGTAGTAGCTATGGTTACACCTGGTTTACAAATCAAGGGCTTTTAGCCGAAGAAGACCTTCGGAGCTGAGCTTTCTGAGGTCTTCATGCTACTTGGATGTGGTCCAGGCTGCAGTTCCTCTGGAGAGTATTGGCAGCTGCAAATTGAGTTCCACTGCACTGAAGATTAGTGACGGATGCTTAGTGGTCTCCTCCAAAGCTGAAATGAAGGCCATGTGCAGTACCTAGCACCTAAGAAGTGCAAAGTACAGTAAGTTTTCAGTTTGCTTCATAGAACACTTAGACCCTTACATTGGAGAAAGTAGAAATGATTAGTTTCCCTTCTTACCCACAATAACACTAGGCTGAACTGATTGAACGTGGTTTATTTGTCATCCAGTTTTTTTAAAAGAAAAGAAAAAAAAAAGAACAAACAAAACCATTAAAGTCCTGGGTGGTTCCTTCTTGACCAGAGGAATGTGGGAGAGAAGTCAGGTGGGAAGAATCCCCAAGAATCCCTTTTACTTGCTGGTGTTCTGGTTCCTGTCATCTAAGAAAGAGAACCAAACTACCCCAGTTCCTGCCCTCCAGACAAAGTTTATGACTTTGAAAATTGCATATGTGTTGGCTGGTGTAAGCTACTGCTGACTGTGGAAACTTTGTTATGCTTTGATTATAGCAAAACACTCTCTCAACAGCTGCTTGTCACAGCTATGCAGGGGCTTGAGTAGCTTTATTCATTGCAGCTTCCTACTCATCTGTTCCATTCAAAGTGATGGCCCAAATGATGGAAAATCAATAAGGTTATTAATTTGTCTTTCAGAGCTCTTTTTTTGAAGAGGTTCTCTTTGCATTAGCCTTCTTAAAAAGATGGATCACAAACAGTTTTTATTCTTAGGCCTCTGCTGTTAGGTTCGTGAAAATAGAAAATGTCCCCTACCTCTCTCTTCATCCTCCTCACCACTGCCCCATATTTCCTACTTGTTGAGTCCCCTACCCTGAAGTTGTCCAGGAAGAGCTTTTCTGTTCTTGATTTGTTAGAAGGGTTGTTTGGGGCTGGGATGAAGGGAAATTAGGAAGATGTTTTAGAAGGAGAGAAGTTAGGCATTGCTCTTGTTTGGGAGGGGAGGAGTGCATTGTTCTTGCTGCACTGATTGTTTTCATCAGAAGTATCAGCTTTCAAAAGGTGATTTCGGTATGTACTTGTGGAGATGATGCCAGTGGATTTATAGTTTTTTTTTTTTTTTTTTTTTAAGTATACTAGCCCATTCTGTTCCTAGTTACCAGCTTTGTACTCTGAACATACTTCCACATATCAAATTTCTTTTCACGTGCTCTGCTGAAAAAAGGGAAGTGAAAAATCAAAGGAAACTTTCAAAGCTTTGTAACTTTTTTCTTATTGGAGGGACAGGGTGAGACACATGGTTGAAATGGTCTACTTGCAATTTAAATCACAGGCCAGTGCCTATGTTTTTCCCATTTGAAAAATAATTCTGTCTTGTATTGGTGTTGGAAGAGCCTCATAAGCAGGCAGAATTAACTAAAAATCTCTCAGTCAAGTGCTGACTGGTGTAGGATAGCTTCCCGGGGATAGGCGTTTGCAAGCTGAAGCTGTAGTGGACTCTTGAAGGAAAAACAGGGAAGCTGAATGCTCAGAAAGTTGCTTTCAGAGGTAGAATGAATAGAAAAGGAACAGAGAAGGTCTCTCTCCACTGTTGCATGCCACCACCCTCATCCCTCCCAACCACTGTGGCAATCTCTTTTAGGTTTAAAGAGTCAAACAGTTTTGAGATCAGTATTTAATCAAGATCCACCTTGCCTGTCTACACCTTTCCTTGTGGAAGGAGGTGTCCATGCAAAGAGGGCATCATAGCCCAAGACAACGAAAAGGAACTTTTATATTTTAAGTCTGAATCTGATGCAAAGCCTTTAGATGAATTTTTGTTTCTGTCCGTATGTGTTTTCCTCCTTGGAAAACATCGGTTTGTTGTTATAAGCAGTCATCTCCATGTTTCTGTACACAGGAAAACAGAAAACCAAACACTGTTAGTTTCATTTGCTAATATTTTTTATGCGGAGTTTTTGTTTAATATTAAACAAAGGGTGATAGAAGTTTTATTACTTAGTAATAAAATCAAGTCAATGAGTCAGTGAGTATCTCTTATCATCTAATGACCTAATATTTGCTGTAGATACTATATCAACTTTCTGTTAAAATATTAAAAATAAAAAAAATCATTAACTACCTTTTTGTGTAAAGTGGCATTCAATTTGATTATCCTCTATGTATACGCTTCTCAAGAATTTTTTTTTAAAATCTCTGGGCTATATCCAGAGGTATTTAATAGGGAACTTGAAATACTTGGTCTCTCTTTGATTTCAAGTTTCATTGCTGGCCTTCTGCCAGCAATAGGGCTGGTACAGAGCATTACTGAATGCCAAGCCTGGAATACAAACAAAGGAGGATCTGCTAAAAGTCCTTGTTTTTTCTTGTTTGCTTTTATTATGTCAAAGATTAGAAAGAGGAAAACAGACATTGTCTGGGTCAAGCTGAACTGCAGCCCAGGGACAGAGCCCTTTCAAAATACTACAGAGAAGCCTAAATATCCAACAGATTGTTGTCTGGGTTGTTGGAGTCTGCAGCTGGATACCAGTCTTCAGTAAATCCACCGAAGGAAAGCGCAGTTCTTTTGTTGGAATAACCAGAGAAGAGTGAGAACTGAAAGGCTGTGCTATATGAAATGGTATCCCTTGGCTTTATTGTTTCTCCTTTCCTTCTGCAGCTGCTCCATTTTCAAGTTTGTATTTGTAGTAGCTCATCTGCTATCAAAATTCTTAGATGCAATTCTTTCATGTGCATCAACAGGTCTGTATTTCTGGTGGTGGAGCTATTCTGTGCCCTGGGAAGAGTGCTACTACTCAGGCTACATCAAGAGTTTTCCAGTCTGTTAAGTCATATATTCAGGAAAATGTAGTGTTCAGCAGTTCCTAGTAAAGAATCAAAGTTTACAGAAGGTATCTTACATGCTACCATGTGCTTCACGTTATTCCTGTGAAGCTGACAATTTTTCGTAGTGTAATCTCCTGTTGTGGGGTTTTGGTGTTAAGGTTTGGATTTGTTTTTCTTTTAAAGTGTTTTTCAGTGCATAGGTATTGGTACCCTTCTTTTGCATGTGCTGAAAGTGTTGGCAGCATACATGCCCAAGGGTAGGCCAGGCAAATTGCTTTGGGGATCCTGTTGCAACTCAATGGTTCTGTTTTTGAATGCAGAGTTAATGCTTTGTGATGGAAATCCAAGCAACACACAAAGCCATGAGAACAGATGCAGAGTTATAAGGACTTGAGTGCATTTTAATGCTCCTGTCCCTCAAACAGTGTTGATCTTCAGGAGTTACCACTAGCTGTGTTTGAGTAGAGATGCCCTGTACAAATACATAAGCCTTGTTCTGCACTGACAGACTAATTTGCTTCAAAGAGGAGGCCTTTTCTGGATTAGTTAAAACGAGAGCTTTGTAGCCAACCCTCAGAAGATTAGCTCTAGGAGACACTCACTTCTGGTCCCAATTCTTTTCTTTACTGATTTGATGCTGCCCTTTGTTGACAATCTCTGAGGTTTGCCATTCCTGTGGCTGAGTACCTAAGCCTGTAAAAGAAGAATATCTGGATACTAGTTTGTGAAACATGTTTGCCAAGAAATTTCCTTTTTTTTTTTTTATTTTTTTTATTTTTTTAAATAAAGAAAGCTGCTGTTTAGGCTCCTGTGTATATTTGAAGGGGCTGTCATCTTTCACTGTGAAGTCCTTTTCAACATTAGAATGGCTCATTAAAGTCCTCCAGGCTCTAAATGGCTTCTGGGAAACAGCCCCCACCTTCATGCTCATTGGCTATTTTATGTTTGCCTTAGGGAGCTCTTTGGAGTCTCCTTAAGGCAGCAGGATGAAAAATCAGTCATTGGAAAGTCAGCTAAGAGGCTCGCTGCTGTGGAAGCATTGCCTGGTGTGGAATCGCCTCAGGATCATGCCTTCATTCCTGTTAAACTTCATTATGCTGTGTCAAGCTTAGTGCTTGGATGATCTTTTAATACAGTTTAGAGCTATTACCATTACATATAAAGCACCACGGAGTTCCTTACATAAAGCATAAAAAACAGGACTCCTTCTGGAAATATATAGAGTAATGTGAGCCAAAATAATGTGGAATATACATGAATACAGGACAGTGAGGATGATCATTAATGCCAAGGTGAGCGTCAGGAAGATTTGGGAAGCTGCGCAAGGAACTGAGAGGGGAAAAATCATTCCCTCCTTGGAGGGGAATGGAGGGGATGGAGGCCAAAGGGAGGACGAATGTATGTGTGAGGGGAATGATCAGTATGTACAGAGTGGACCAGGATGGGTGTAGATGGAGCTTGAATTCAACGTGGAACCAAAGGCCAGTCAGGGCGGAGGGGCAGTCACTGCAGTACCAAAGGAAGAGCTGATACACCTGTCAGAAGCACTGCAGGATGTCTGCTGTTAGATCTGTGCTGAGATAGATTTTGGAACTGAAGCTTGTTCAGTCTGTTTACTGTGTGTGCTTACACGGCTCCCCACCATGGTGTTGGCTGTCCTTCATGTACCCATCTTCTCCCTGTGCTCGTGAAGTTGCACGAAGTGGTGGCTTCCTAACTCTTAAGATGAGGCATAGAGGGACTGAAAGAGCTGTCTAGATACGTTGAAATGCTCAAGTACAGTTTCATGATCAGCAGGTTTAAGCTAATGCCCTAATCGCTGGATCATCCCTGCCTCACAAAGTGTCTTCTGGCTGCTGTGTAAAAGGGCCTGCATGCACAGACACACACAGGTGTTTGAGAGGAATTAGGTAACATATTTCTCTCACTCTGTCCAAAAAGCAAGTCCCTGTATCTGAAAGCTGACTGCTTTGCTTGAAACTCTGGAAGTACTGGGGACAGGAGACTAATGGAAACTGTTCTCTGTATGTTCTCAGTACTTATGACTTGAAATGAACCCAGCTTCTGTTCCAGGGAGCCAAAAGGGGCTTTCTATCCAGGGGCACTGCAAGGGTGAGACAACAGCTGGGCCTGACACTTTTGGTGACTGACTCAGGAAAAGGCTCTGTCCCTAACTTTTTCCAGGCAGCAGTGAAGTTGAGCGTACCTTTAGGGAATTCACTTTATATGTTCTGCATTAAATGTGTCAGACATGTATTGCAACTAAAGTGTGCCTTGTGGCCCTGTGAAGGAAAGCCACTTGTGTGCTGTGGGTGATGCAGTGGGTTCACTAAACCCCAGTGCAGGATCCTCTTAGCCTCGATAGAATAATCCCTTTTTAGCAAGCCATCAATCTGGACTGTGTAGTCAGCAACTAGCAAGTTTGTCAGTGCTGGGTACAGGTGGAGGCATGCATCCCCAGTTAGCATTTGGAGCAAGATCACTTGCTGGGAACAGAGGAGGCTATTATTTTTTCTCCATCTCGGTGTCTAGCAAAGTACATCTCCTCTGGCCACCTCATCGTACTCCTAAGTGCCTTTTGGAGTGTGGTTTGTTCTCTGAGGAAACCAACAAAAGGAAGTAGGATTTCATGAAAGTGTAATGCTTGCAGGAGCATTTACCATGCATTTACCTGAACTGATTTAAAGAAAGGAATGGAAATGTAAAGATGGCTTTGGGAAGCTGGGTTAAACAAAGGCAGATGCTAACTTTGGAAATGTTTGTCTTATTTTGGATGGGGTAAGTTGGAGTCTTGTTTATCTATTGACTTTATGGGGCTAGGTTAAGGCAAGAGTGAAGGAGTGCAACTCAGCTTCTGTTCAGAGAAACAGAAGAAAGTTTTGTAGCTATGGCTGGGTATGCAAGGGCAGTACCAGCAGCTGTGTATGTGTTCATGGCCAAGATGCAGTAGGTCCCCACATGACCTCAGGGAATGGGGAACTGAGTTCCCAAGATGAAGATCCATGAGAACATTGCTTTGCTTTGTTCTTGTAGTCAGGTGAGAAGGGTATGAGCTTAGAAAAATGGCAAGATGAGTACTTTGATGCCTCAACGAAGACCCAGTAAAACAGCAATTTCTTCAGCTCTGCCAAAAAAAATTCCAGCCATTATCATCCAGCTGTTAACACAGTGTTCAGCACAGCTAGAGGACAGTAATAATAACAGCATTAAAGAACCCAGATGTAGTTCTGAGCTTAGCTCAGACAGTTTTGATGTTCATGTGCAGTAATTCAATGCAGGGCTAACCTCGAGATAGCAGCGTGTCATCTTTCTTCTCCTAATTGCTTTTCTCTGCCCTGCTCACAGCTGTTATTGTGGCACTTTGCCACTGGCTCCCTTCTGAGTTGATGAGGTTGCAGCACAGGTTTCTCTGCTGATGGTGAGTCCACAGGAGGAATTTGCTGTCCTGAAACAGTTGTCGCGTTTTGTGTTTGTATCAGATGTCAACATCTAGACTGTCTGGTCACTTCCTCCATTGCCCATGTCTGTTTGCCTCTTCTGGAAGAGAAGCTGGACATTGACTGAAGTTTTTAACTTTATTCTCTTCCCCATCTCACTATTTTCCATAGTCTTCAGCCAACCTAATGCCTTTTTTTTTTTTTTTTTTTTTTTTGCTTCATATTTGTTTTGCAGGAGTATATCGATGCTCATCCAGAAACCATTATCCTGGACCCTCTTCCGGCTATTCGTACACTTCTGGACCGATCCAAGTCTTATGAGCTCATTCGGCAAATAGAGGCATACATGCAAGGTAGGCCAATTACCTGTTCTCCCAGAAGGCATTAATTGTGACTTGTAGGGAAGGAAGCAGCTGGCTTCTGGAGGTTGGCTGTGAGGTTAATAGCAGTTTGGGGCCCCTTGTGTTCTCTCTCCATGGGAGGGAGTACAAACACATTCCGGTGTCACAGAATTGCACTCTGGACTCCAATGCTCTTCTTTTTCAAAGTATGCAAAGGAGTTTTGCATACAGTTAAGAATATGATGTGGGTTTAATGGGGAGCATATTTGCTACAGTGAGCACTACCAGAAATCTTCTGGAAAACATTGTCTTTCTGTGCATGCTGGTAAATTGAAATGGCTCTTCAAGCTTAACAGCTTGTCATAAGAATCTCAAGGCTTGAATCTGGGGGAGATTTATGGAAGAAAAAAAGTATTTTTTGGAAACGACTGAAAGAAATTAAATTGTAAAAAGAACTAAGATGTTTGAGAAATGCTGGAAGCTTGCACAAGTTAATTGCTAGGAAGAAACATAAATGACCTTCTGGTGTTGGCTAGCTACCTGACATAGATTGTTGCCTTTAATTGGCATCATTTGAGTTGCATTCCCATATTTGGAGGTCATGCCTCTTAAACCTGAATAATTCTATTATCTTACCATGTTACCTGTTAGGTTAAGTGAATCTTTCATTCCCTTTCTACTTCTGCTGTTGCCACTTTCTTGAAACATTTCTTGACTTTTCTGTTTAGTTTTAGAGTAACTCTTGAAGTAACTGTTTTATGCGTTAGATGACTATACTTTAGGGAAATTGTGTTTCTGAACTGTGTTCTAATGTGGCATTATTGCAATTGCCATTATGATTGTGTTATCACTATTTCATGCGCACATAAGAAGCCTATCAATTTGTATTTTTATAACTGTGGATTTTATTGACATATTGTTTGCATCTGACCTGCCTGGCCTCATCAGTAGTGACTTTAGGAACCTCTCAAATATGTAAAAGGAAGACTAATAATTGCAGCAATCTCCCATGTGCTTTGGGATCTCTTTAGGAGAAAATGTTCAATTAGTTTTAAATGATTTTTTTTTTTGGAGTGGTTATTGCTGTGTGAGTGGGAAAGATGTATTGAAGGAAACCTGTGCTCTGAGGAAGGGGTTGTTTTTTTTTGTTGTTATAGCAGCAGAGAGATTCAGGTTTTTTTTATTATTATTATTATTTTTCCCTTAAATTGTTATTGATATTGTTGTCATTATTGTCTCTATGGGAACATTATGCTCAGTAGAGCATCCAATGTTTCCAAGGACTTTGAATTGCACATATGTCAGCCTCCTGTGGTCAAACTGGTGAGAAAAAAGAGTAAATTTTTATTCTTTAAGGAAGAAAAGGGGAAAAGTAGGTTTGTATTCAATTAAAACTGACACTTTAAAGAGCAGCTGTTAATAAAATTTAGGAATGAGGTAGGAAGAAGCCTCACCTATTTTCACTGGCTGCCGTAGTGCTACGTGACCATATCTGCACTGCCTCCCTCACCCCCCAAGTCCCCAAGCTACATTGCAGCTGATTTCTTTCTCATCATCAGAAATATCATGTCAGAGACCTTGAACCAACTTTGTATTTAGCAGGGAAAATCTCAAGAGAGCTGAGTAATTGGCTGACTTCTTGTTCTGGCCCAAGTAGACCAGCTTCTGTATTCCCACATGTAATCATTTGCGGAGACAAAAAAAAAAAGCTACATCCCTCTAGACAGTGTGGTATTTTTTTTTTGTTTCTCCTCCTTGTTTTCACCTGCTAAACTGTGTTTTCTGCTTTACAGCTGTCATGTCATATCCCAAGGCAATGAGCACTTTGAAAGCTCAAACAAGAAATAATACATCTGTAAATAGCATGAGATCTTAAGAGTTGTGCCTTTTTTGTTCTGGAATTTCAGAAAGGAATCACTATCAAGAATAATACCCTAGTATTTAGCTGTAACTAGATAGAAATTTGATGTGGTGGGTTAAGCTCAGTGCAAGGGATTCTCTCTTCCAAAGAAATGCCATAAACTCTGGAGGATTCAATGTGTGCGTAAGGAGGAATGTTTTGCTTCTGAAAACCTTTAAAATTCAGTGTTCCATTTACAGGGCAGTCTTGGATTCAGGTGATCTTTGCCTCTATTTGAATTATGTTTTAAAGTAACTATAAACAAAGTGCAGTCATTATTTATGAACTTCAGTTTGCATTTCATTTCAAGCCTATAGACCTTAAAAGAACTGTGTAATTGAAGATTTGCACCAGCTGGGTTAAAGGGAGGATGAGCACATATTCTGCTCACTCCAGTTTGTACAGCGCTGAATCCTCCTGTGTCTGTGTTGCCTGCATCTTTGGAAACATCGGATGTTGCTGAGGTGACTGCGTTCTGCAGCAGTAGGGCCTGGTGTTATATGAACAGCTTGATTTTAAATATAATTGTCTTTCAGATATCCAAGTTAATGCCTTTTGACAGTAGATTCTCCATATGGCATGAAAAAGGAAATCACTATATGAAGTGTCTAAAACCGGGCACCTGTCCATTGTTAGGCATTCTAAAAGTCCTGTGGCATGCTCTTTATGGAGTCAAACGACTGAATGATAAGCGTTTTGATGCAGCCTCACGAGAATGGGTTGGAAAGATGTTTTGCGGCGCACGCTTTCTCTCTGCTATTGCAGTCCGTGGCCATTAAATGAACCGAGGTGGAGGAGAGCTGCAAATAAGTAGGCGCGAGTTGTACGTGCAGTTTGGTGCAAAGCATGGAGTTGAACCCGAACTTTCCAGGTCCTAGACTGACACTGTAACCACTCTTTGCCCTGACGCTTGTGGAAATACAGGGTTCACAGAATTGCAGGCTGGAAGGGGCCTCTGAAGATCATCTAGTCCTCCCTGCTGCTCTAAGCAGGATCCTCAGGCTGCCCAGGACCATGTCCAGCCAGGTTTTGTATGTCTCCATGGATGGAGACTGCAGGACCACTCAGGCAGCCTGCACCAGGATTCACCTTGAACCCAGCTTGCTAGCATGTAACTAATAGTGCCTGAGGTGACTTGCAGAGATCCTTTGTTTTTTTTCGGTTCAGATAGTGATATCTCCCTTGGAAGGAAGTGGGGCTGTCTTCTAAAAATATATATACGTATGTGAAAAGCTATTTTAGCATTGATTTCAGTGGATTCTTTTTGGAAGAAATGGTCTATTCAGGGCTGTGACTTCCTCTTTTTCCTGTTCTCTGTTATTTTAAGTGCAAGCTCAAAGAACTAGTCGTTCTGAAACCTCCACTTCTAAGTCTTTTGAAAAAAGACTTCAGAAATAAAGTTTGGATTCCCTGCTTGTGTACTACATAGCTGGCAGGTCTATCTTGAAATAAATCACTGAAAAGATTTTTTTGGTATGGCAGCTGAGTTTTCTCGGCAGCTGTATCGCTTTGTTTACTTATCTGTGAAGAATGCCTTCTGATACAAAAGCGCTTTAGATCAGATTCTGTAATGTTTGGTGAAAGATTAGGAGCATTACTTAACAGAAATTTCACTTTTGCAGAGTATTATGTGGTTGGAGCTGGGTCAGCCTTTTTGAACCTTCAACCTCATGACAAATAACTAGATTCTCTGATGCTGTGTTGAAAAGCTGTGATCTTGCTGCCTCAGAGTTCAATATCTGACTTTTTAAATTACTTTTAAGATGATAACAGATAATTACTGTAAGTAGGCTTGGGAGTATAGCCTTTTTATTTTAAAGATTAAAAGCTTTTAAAATTCCCAATATATATTGCAAGTAATAAACTAAACTGAAGGAATTAAAATCAAATCTGTTATCAACATGCTATGTACTAGGTGCTCTGTCTAGTTAGTGCTTGCATATGAAACTTAGCTTCCTTTTCTGCCACCTGTACGTGACTTAGTTTCTTCAGTAGTGTTTGAGCTTCAAATATTGCAAACCATGGAGTTCATTTCATTAAATATTTCTACTTGTTTTTTCATAATTTTAAGAGAATTCTCATATGAACCTAGTTGTGACTCCTAAGTTTCTTGCTCTCTTAATGGTCTTTTTTGAAGTAGGGGAACTATTTCCTGAGGACAGCTGAAACAATATGAAACCCTTTAGCTGTGATATTTTCATCAAAGTGTGTAATTGTAATCATTTGTTTGATTGTTTACTATCACATGAGGTGCTGTTGCTGTGTGTGCTCCTTTCTGATTTTTGGCAATATTAAGGAATAGAACACCGTGCCATTCTGTTTTCCCGGAATTGATTTTTATTAGATTCTGTCTCTCTTAGAAATACTTCTTGAACAGCTGCATATATCTTTTGTGCCCAGGAGAGCGGCTCAGCATGATGTAATGGATAAGGCACTTGATTTGGGACTCTGGCTTTTCTGCTTGGCACTGGTTCTGACTTGCTGCATGACTTTGGGCACAGCACATCGCCCTTGTGCATATCTTTCTTCTCCTGATACTTGTCTGCCTGTCTCTTCTCTGTAGATGCCACATTTTTCCAGGCAGGAACCTCTTTTCCAAGTATATGTACACTGACTCTGCTATGGTGAGTCTCTGATGCTGAGCAATGTGTGTAGGTGGTGTTTTAACAGAAATCATATGTCTACTGTTGAGTAGAAGACTGAATTCTTACAATTCAACAGCAAAGCAAGTAGTCTGACATTATTTTTTGGGAGTCATGAGGATGTACGTATCTGGACTGGTACATACTTAGAACTTCTCAAAATTAGGCCACCCAGTTAAAGTGCCTGAAAATAGCTTTATATACATAGCTCTATGCATTCACCTTTTGAAAGTGTGGTCACTGCTGTGTGTGGCCTACTTTAGTTAGCAGTTTTGGTCAAAGGGGAAGGAGAGAATATTCATACATGTCAACTTTAGGCACCTCTATCTGTATTTGAAGCTCATGTTAAAATGAGAGGAAAAATCTGTTTTTAATATAAAGGACCTAAATCATCCACGTGAGGCTCACTTGTTTATGTAGGGGCATATTATTAAAGCATCTGAGTTAGAGGGCTGATGTTATTTACTGCAATAGCCATATCAGTTTTTGGATGCAGAAGTCTTCCTTGTTGATTGTATGTTCTCTTTCCACCAGGAGCACACACAAACAGATGTCTCATTACCTCACTCCAAGTGTGGTGCATGTTCACTCACTGCATTTTAATTTCTGTCTGAAAACTAGTTTACAAGCGTGGAGGGAAGTAATTGGAATGAAATTAATATTCTGGAAGGACCTTGTCCAAAGAGCATCAGCACACAGCAATGTTGCATGTGGTAGTGCTGTGTACTCTGGCTGTCAGCACTTCTGGTACATCTCAGCCCTGCTGTGTCAAGCTGGAAAGACTCTGGGACTTTTTGACCCAAGGAGGTGTCACCTGACATCTCTCTCATAAAAGCTTATTCATTCATGTAGGAGGGGGTTGACAGAGGCGAAGGCATGTTGGTGTTACAATAAACAAGGTCAGGCTTTGAAATTTAAAGTGGACAGCTGCTTCCAAACAACTAATCTTATCCTGAGAGAGGTAGCAGGAAAAGAAAGAGGAAGCCACAAAGGGACCTGGAATCTTCTCTCTTGTACCATTGCTTGCTCTTGTCAAGGTAGTTTAAAAAAGGATTTTGTAAGGTAAGAATTCTGAAAGTTAGCCATTTCATAAACAGAAAATATGAATATACTCTCCTTTCCCCTCTTACCCCTCTTCCCTTTTCCCAAGATTTCATCATTTTGAGCTGTCGGAGTAGGTAGGAGGAACCAGAGAGTCGGTTGTCTCTGTGGAAACAAGAAGACTTGCTCATGGTCCCTGTTCTCCCAACCAGGAGTGTTGTCTGCTGGCCTGATACTTCTGGCCTGTTAAGATACATAAGCTTGACATTGTTCAAGGAGACCCTGCAGTCCAACGCAGACACGAAGCCGAGAGAATAAAATAGAAAGCGTTTTTATAGTTTTGGCTCATGGTGTGCAAGACAGAACTCCCTGAGCCAACAAACAGTCATCTTCTATCCCAGTAGTTTTGATGGTCACTCAGCTTTCCAAATAAGCCTGTCCATGAAGTTCAGCTGTTATTTTTGGGTGCACTTAGGTTTACTCTTTAAATCTTGTGTGCTTTTCTGGCCAGATATGTGGAATCTACTTTCCACATTCAGTCTCCCATGCTTATCAGCATCTAGAAAGAAACAAAGCTGGATTTTATCCGTTTATTGCATTCTAGTGTTGGTGACTTTTGCTTTACATCTATGTGCATATTTTCAAAGCATCTATGTACTTCATAAAGCCGAAAACATGGAGAAGTTTATAGCAATTTAAGCAAGATCTTCTATGAATTTTGTACTTAGGTTTTGGGTGAACCAGAAGAAAGGCTGAATCAACTTTTATGGGGTGAAATCACTGCATGCCAGTGTCATGTGGCCTTTCTAAGACACCTCCAGTTTGAGTTTTAAGAACAGAACATGGATTAATTCTTGAAGATTATTCTCTCTCTAGAATTAGGAAAGGAGGAGCAGGGATTCTTTTTGTCGTGAGGAAATCTTCACTAAATAAACCAGGTTTTAAATTCCAGCACAGTTGTGTTTGAGGTTATTTTGATCTTTTTGAGCAGAAACTTCCTTGGCTGGTGTCCAACAAGAGAAGATACTTTTCCCAGGTACCTGGGTACTAGAAAAAGTAAGGAAGGGACAATGAAAGATAAATGGATCACAGTATCAATGTAAAAACTAATTGGGAATGCTAGTTGCTGTGAATGTCGTCTTTATTTATTTTTTTTATGTTCTGCTCGTTGTATTAAGATCACAAGTCAAATAAGTCTTGAAAAATAGGGCCTTTCGTCTGAATTAGAAGCCAAGACTGAGCTGGTAGAACATTATTCAGGCTGTGGTGTGATAGCTTCATGCCACTCTTGGTGTTGAAAAAGCATTTTATTGTAACATGCAGTATAGTAGTTTAGCCTGGCCAAGAATGGTAACATCCCTCATATTACCTCAGACAAGGATCTAGGCAACGTGTGACCCCTGGTTAGATTCTAATCTCTACTAATAAGGGGTCCAGCAGAACTTTAAGTCTTCATCAGGCTAGGATGGGATCAGCTGGTGATAACAGATCTATGAAAAGGATGCATTACCTTACTGGTGCCACTAACATCCAGCTCCATTTTTTACTTACCTGCTGGCTTTTTGCAGCTCTTATCTGAGTGTATCAGCAAAGAAAATAAAGAAAACTTTAGTGGTTTTACATTCCTTGATGTCAGGAGTTGGTTCTGTTTCATGAATTGTCCAAGTGGCTTTCCAAAGTTAGAGTGGAAGAGACTGAAAAGGTAAAGTTTGATGAGAGGGATTTGAAATGATCTGAATTTCTTGTGTAGTTTATGACTGAGTTGAACCAAACCTCTAGGGTCAGTTGCTTGATTTTCTTCCTAGACAAGGTCATGAATAAAATGTTGTCATCATTTGATATACCTCTAATGTCTTTACTTTCTGTTTGGGATACCCTTCTTACAGTAAAGATTGGAAAGTGCTGATTTTTTTTTTTTTTTCTGATGTGTAAACACTGTGTATGGGGTGGAAATGGAGATATCCAAATGCATCCATAGGCAGGCATGGCTGTAAGGAGACAGTCAGCTCTTCTGGAATATCTGTAATCATGGTTCAGGTCACTGTACTGCCTTTGTGTAAAGGAATCAAAACACTGAATCTGCAGGATACAGCTTAGATCGATGAAAATGGAAAGGTGCTATGCTGAGAAGAAAGAGTGGTAGTGTTACAGGTTTATGCTGCATCCTGTCGTAGCCTGTTTGGTGGGCAAGAAATACGTAGAGCATGTTTTGGAACTAGTGGCATTTGTAGCAAAATACGCAACTAGTTCAACTTGTTAAGCTCTGTACACTGGGAGTGAGCCACTGCTTGTTAAATCAGGGTAAAATAATCAGAATAGTAGAAATTGTGTGTGTCCCAAATGGCACTGTCTGGTCATGTTGCTCTGGTTGCCTTCAGGTCTTCTGGTCTATTAGAGTCCTTCGAAATTGTCAACTGAAGTTTGGATAGGTGGATACTACAGTTAGCACATTGAAATAGCTTTCCAAAAAAAATCACTCCTTTGAGAGCTGACGTTAAGTAAACTAAAACATCACAAAGTGCAAAACAGAGACCAAATACACAGAGAGAAATGAGCTGCTTTCAGTGTGGCAAGCCAAACATCCCATACCAGTGGTGTTCCAGGACATTTATTAAGCACTCTGGAAAAGACGGATGAACATGAGGTGGCAAATTTTTTCAGATAAATCTGAATTGCTCAGTTTTTTCCAAGCTATGGGAGACAGGAATATCAGGTGGTTCTACCAAAAGTAAGTAAAGAATCGGCGTGGTGATAGATCAAGTTTATTGCTGTCTCTTGGACCCATAAAGAAGTAATAAGAACAGTCATGCATTGTTACCTTGTAAATTGACTCACTGCTTAGGAAGGACCTCGGCATCACAGTGGATAGCTCAGTGGAAATTTCTGCCCCCTCTACCTCAGTAGTCAAAAGAGAACATGCCAACAGAACCAAACAAAAAGATAATGGTGGCCAAAAATAGCGTTGAAGATACTGAGGATACAGTTATGGAAATAAAGTGCTTTCTCTCCCCAGAAGACTGTTTTCAGTTCTGCTTTCCTGAATTTAAAAATATGTGTTAGAAATGAAAGAAGTGCTGGAGAAAAGAGACATAGTCAGGGCCAAGAGACAACCATGCAAGTGGAGAGTGAGACAAAGCTGGGGCTGGCGAAAATGGAACAGAACCTGAGCAAATAAAATATGAATAAATGGAAAAGGAGAAATGTTCTCCTTTTTCATACCAGATCAGGGTAGGGTTCCAGTAGGGTTCCACAGAATACCTGTGCAATTTCTGTGAAACATAACTAAGAGCATAGCTGGATTGAAAAATATAGGAAATATTCACAGTTGTGCTTAGAAGGTTTACAAACGGTTGAGATGTATGGTAATGACTGGTGGATGTCAGGGAGAAACTTGGTTTCTGAACTCTGAACTCCATAACTTGTGATATCTTCAGAGAAAATATATACGCATATTCCTCTGGTCCAGAGCTCACTGCTGAGTAGCAGAAGCTGAGATGATACTGTCTCAGCTGACCTGTGGTCTCATTTAGTTTGATAGTTCTCGTCTTCTGGTTGTCATCTCCCATGAAGTAGGAATGCCTTAAACTGTGGTAATGATTTAAAGTGTTTCTTAGTTCGACATAAATTTTAAACCTGGTACAAGTAGTAATATTTTGGCACTCTTACCATCTTGTGAATGAAGTCTTGGGATTTTATATTAATTATTATCAGCATTCCACATCTTAAATGGGAAATTCAAATACAGCTTTATGTGCTAAAACCGTTATTTTTTTCAGAAATATAGCTTGATGATGTATTTATGACCATTTTTTCTTCTATAGCTCTCTTCCACTGTGTTAAAGCCCACACTAAGTTCTGTGGAGTGAGGCAGGGTGTGTGTGTGGGGCAGAACCATGGCACGGCTGAGCAGGAACTCGTAACGTACACCAGGGACTTAACATTACTGAGCACTCTTGAAGGAGTTTGTCTATTTGCTCTTGTTCTGCTAGAGGATCAAAGAGATTTTCCTCCAGATCATGCTTGTGCATTGTCTGGAACAGCGCATTATAACACTGGGACCGTTCAGTGACTTTCAAAACTTCATTTCATTTCCTCCCTTGCTGTCTGGCATGATCATGAGGAATATAGACAGGTTGCAAAATGCACCTCCCATGTAAATATGAAAATGAATGAACAGATAATACTTCACAATTCTCACCCTCCTGGTTGCCTTAACAAGCCTGGTCCGTGATCAAAATAGTTGCTGCTTTTTTCCCTGTGCTGCAGCACAGCTGCCAGCTTCTTTCATGTCTCCTAGGATAAGGAGGCAAGTGGGAACCCAGCTGTTACTAAGCGTGTTAACTTTAGAGGCAGCATCAGGATTTGTACATGAGGGAGCATTCATATTCCAGTTCCTTCTTTTCTAGCTTGAGGATGCTATGGGGGTGTTTGCTGTGTCTCAGCCTGAGTCTCAGTGGGCAGCCAGCAGTGAAATCCATCCTGCAGAGATGCAAAGTGTCAGTGGTGCAGACATCTACCCACCACGCGTCTTTTCTGAGGAAGGGCATATGAATATTCTGGATAAGGGCCTTCTCTTGACCAAGAGATGCTAAACATACTAAGGCGGCGATGGAAGATGTTAATGTTCAGGAAGTGCTTATTCCTTTCTGATCGGTATTTTAGTAACATTTGAAGATCCACAAAGATCTTGCTCCTGTGTGAAGGTTCAACTTCACTGAAGCAATTTCTTCACTTAGAGCTTAATCTGTCACACCAGCTTACTTAGTTGCTGGTGCATAGACAAAACACGCATCCAGTAGCAGGGACACCGAGCCCCGTCCTGTGCTACGTCCTGATTCATGTTTCGTCATGAATGGTTAGCTTCATGTTAGTCTACATGCAGCATTGTAGGCAGGACATATATTAAGGGAATTTCTGGACCTGCCAGAATACGGCACTGAAATTTAGGGAACTGTAAGCTGGTGCATGCAGTTTCATTGCAGCCAAATCAGTGGGGATACTTGAGTTGTTTGAATAGTCCTGTCTGACTTGCACTATCTGATGTCTCTGAAGAAATGCCATGAATAGAGCTTAAGGGCCCAGAACCAGGCATTGTTGATCTCTGTTGTCGAGATTCAGGGCTTTGACTACAAACCCTACTTAGTCTCTTGATCTCTAAAATGCCAGCCAAACTTCCTTCATTCCCACGGGGAACCTTTTGAGGGTTAGTCAGCACTTGGGAAGCCTCTCAGCATGCTGTCTGAACGTGGGGAGGAGAAGGTAAATATGGTAATATTTTTGGTCATGAGGCTACTGTAGCACTGGGACAAACTAATGGAGGCGTTATGAACCTTCTTCATTGGAGATTTTAGGAACAGATTAGACAAACGCCTGTCAGTGTTGGTGTTAGGAGCACTTCATCTTGCCTGAATGCAGTGTGCCTGGGGTAGGTAACCTGGTGAGGTCCTTTCCAGACCAGTATTTTCTTATGTTCATTGAGCTTCAGAATGAAAAGCATCAACTACTGACAGCTTTAGCCAGGGAGCTTGGTGGTGTCAAGCTGAAATGGTAACAGATACTTGTCCTGCGTGGGCCCAGCACAGAAGGAGAGCAGTAATGTAAGCTTATGTGTGCTGGCATAAGGGCGAAGCTGTCCGAGTGGTCTTGGGCTGACGCTGAGGGAAGTCTCCATGGGTAGATGCAGCCAGACACGAGTACATTTGGCCATGCTGCCTTATGAAAAGCAGCATGTTTTAGCTGGGCACAGTCACATTCATACAGTTGTATGACTTCTGGGCTGAAGCTGGCTTCATTCTGCTTGAATTGGGATGCTGAGAGGGGATCTGTGGTCTATTTGCACCTGTTCATGTGGACATGGTGCAGCAGGAGCAAATATTTCCTCCTCGGCAGAGAAATCTGTGGAATGAGTTTGTCACTTGTTTCACAAGGGTGAGGCAGTTGAGCGATGCATTCCTGAATCAGCAGGCACCTCTTGCCCTGCGGCATTAGTTAGGCAACCGCACATTAAATCTAAATCTGTAAGTTGTATAATTTGCATAAGACATTAGGCAGAGCAGCACAATGGGACAGGTACTAATTGCTGATCTGGGAATCCTCACAAGAATTTGCTAGGAGATAAACTGCAGTTACTTCAGTATTGGGCAATTAGCATTGGTTTTCTAGGAGAGAAGTGTATCATACCAACTGATTTCTTGTCCTGTGTAATTTGCTGTTGCCATAGTAACTCTTGGGGACAATGTTTTAGTTCCTGTTTAAGAAAATATTAAAAATAAATGTAACAACAACAACAAAACCCACTAAATTTTGACAGGAAGCAGATACAGTTCCAGAGTGGCGTTTCCAATAAGAAAGCTAACCAGTTCAAATGAAATTTCCTTGTATTTTGCTGCAGGGAAATGAATTTTACTGTAAACTCTTTGGCATTGCATGGATCTGGTCTAGGTTGTCTTGCAGGTACGCCAGATTGCAGGTGGGTTTTTGTTTGGGTAATTTTTGCTGCCTTTGCAACCAGTAGCCTGGTTTGACTTTTGGAGGAAAAATCTGCACTGCCATTTTATTGATGTAATCATGAAATTTGCCCATGAGCTTTCTAATCAATTGTTAGACTGCCAGCTAGTTAAATTGCTAAATCCTGAAATGTGTTTATCTAGATAGTAGAAAAGTCTAGGGACTACAGAACTCTCCATTTGCTAGTTTTGCACATACTCTGAGTGTCGTGTCTTCCAACACCTCCCGCAAAGTTTGTATGCATTCCTGTTTTAGGAGCTGTTTATGAAATACAGGCGATTCTGTAAACTTGGTGCTTTCCCTCAAGGTCTCGCACTGTGGGAAAGTAAATATCCTAGGTACTAGAGCTGATCATAATTGCTTCTGTTTTTCAGTATTTTGAAAGAAAATGATGTTAGAAGAAATCAGAAAATATCTATTTCATTTTCACTGAAGAAATACTCCTTTATAATGAACCTAAAAGTAGTGACGGAGGGAGTCAGCATGTTGAAATTTCAGAATTTGGAGAAGAGAAAAGAGAAGAAAATATCTTCTGTCTCTGTCCCCTCCTTCCCCCTCTCTCGTTCCAAAACTTGCTGGCCCGAGTGTCCCTGGAAGAAGGTGATGTGTTCTTTTGGACACCCATATGAGGTGAGGGTGAAGGAGCTTTGCTTTGTGCTTCACGCAAAGCCTCTTGCTTCACACTTGTGATGAAAGTATGAGCTCTGTTGCAGGCATTTTGGCATGCCCATTTGTTTTGAACTTAAACATTAAGGACATACCATAGCTCTAATCTAGTTATATGGCCAGAGTTATATGAGAGTCCCATCTAAAATGGTCTGAGGGTTTGGCTATATTAGGTGTGTTGCTTTTCATTCCCACCGGTGAATGACAGCTCTAATGTGGATGCTCTTACACAACTTCCTGCGTGGGAAGAGGGATAAACTGTACCAGAATAAAGCACCCTCAGTGCAGGTGTTGGTGCAGAGCAACCGTTCCAGGTGGTAATTGCACCTCTGGCAACAATTGCTCTGTGGATGCAGTTGTCTGCAAGTGCATGCCTGTCCTGAGCCAAGATCATGCAGTTTGCCTCTTCCCTCTTGCCTTCTCCTTCGACTGATTATTTTCAAAGGTGTTCTTGTGAATTAGTGTAAATCCTTTGTGAAACAGGATGAAGACATGTAACCAGTGGCATTAAATGGTTGGAAAAGCTTTTAAAATTGTTTATCTAACCAAGTAGCTGACACAATAGTGTTGTCTGTGCCAAGCAGGCACAGCTCTTCGCAGGCAGGTGTGGGTGGAAGACCTGGAGTGGTTGGTTTGTGAAGGTTTGTATGCCTGGGACTGGCTTCATGCACCAGCTGCAGCAGCAGTAGCCACCTAAGCTGTTTTTGCTGCTCCCCACTTGTGCATGTCCCCGCTCAGTGACGTGCTACCAGCTCACACTAGCCAGCACAGATATTTGCTGGGCCAAGCAGTGGACTGGGTCAGGCAATTAATGCATTTTTTAAAACCTGCCTGTGTGCCCCAGTCATTATTTTATTTTTACTCCGAGTTGGTTCCCTGGTGTGTTTTCCAGCATGGCCCCCAAATGTTTATTCCAGTACAACTCAGGGGCAGCATGCCAGGGCTTGGAAGCAGAAACAAGCAGGCAGGAGTGTGCGTTTATGGGGGCATTGGACACAAGAACACGTAACAGCAGAGTTGCTGAGCCCTTCATAGTTTTAAACCAGAGCCTGGGAGAAGTTGCAGAAAGACCAGAGGAGCTGAGGGAAAAGAGAGTGAGGAAGTTAAGTGAAAGAGCTTACACAAGTGGTACGTATGTGCTGAGGAGGCTGCTTCCCTCCCCACAAACACAAAGAAGAAAAAGCAAGGCAGACGGATTATACGCACCAAACCCTTCCTTTTTTTCATTCTTCCTACAAGGAAGTTGGACGTTCTGAGGTAGTTCAGTATCCAGGCTTATCAAGTCCTGTCCTGCCTGTTGTAGGCACTTCGTCATGCAATCCTTTTCAGAAACGTTGAGGTGAGCCAGTGGGAAGAGCAGTCCGTTTTTTTTCCCCCCACCTTCTCCCCACCTTATTCCACTTGCAAGGTGGCCCAAGAGCCTGGATAGTGAAATAGTTAAGGATCTCTTCTAATGTCAAGTCCAAACTGATACAGTTTTACTCACAAAAGTGAGTACCACCTATGTTTAACAGCACAGATTTCTGTCTCCATTGACTGTTTTGCCTTTTGTTGGAGCCCTGAACTTGGCACAAACAAAAACCAACTAACAGAGACAGAGCTGAGATTCAAAGCATGTTAGGCATTTACTGGATGAGAATAACATCTAGACAAGCACATGCGTCTCTGAATCTGGTAGCGCTTGTTTTATCTTCACTATTTAACCTTTGATTTACCAAAAGGATTTTATCTTTAGGAGAAAAATGTTCATGGTTATCTCTGTCCAAACCTAAAATCACATTTACTGTTTCCTTCTGTTTTAGGAATATCAACAAATTCTAAACCAAAATATCTCTCTTAATAGGTATATTTACATTTTCTAGGTATATTTTTTAACCATGTAAGTTAGTAAATTGCATCGAATCATTAGTATTTTTTTGCAGTGACAGTAAAAGCCTGTCTGGAACTGAAGAGTAAAACAACTGCATTTCATATTGAATTGAATGTGTCTAGTCATATACAGCTGTTTTTGATCCATTTTCCTTCTGCCCTCTCATGCAGTCTTTGTTTTTTGTTTCATTTTGTCCAAGAGAATTTCTTTTAATAACTTTCCACTTTAATACTTGGTTAGCCTTTATAGGAATTTTTTTTTTTCCTTTTGGAAAGGTAAATCCACGTGCAGTGAATGTTTATTTGGGCTTAAAGGAAAGTTTGTTTTCTTTGAAACCTAAGTGTAAGTGGACATCCTCTTATCTTCTTTTTTGACTTTAAAAAAAAAAAAACTAATCTTTTCAAAATGTTTTCTGATTTAAGCACATCGGTTTTGTGCTCTGGTATTGTGAGGTTTTTTCATCGTATATACCATGTAGTGCAACTTCTAGATTAAAGACCAAGGTGTTGATGCGTGATTTTCCTGGCTGTAGGGCATGTAGTGTGAATCTAGGAATGGTACCATCATTAGCTCCATTAGAGCAAGGGCTGTGTGTCAGGCAGGAAGGTACAGAAATAGATTTGAAGTTGTTAAAGACAAACCTGTAGAAGAACTCTACTGTGTTGGGACTTGCAAAGCTTGAGCCTATTCCAGGCCTTTTCAACAGTGCCTGGGTAGGTTTTCATCTCTCCAGCCTTTTGTTTTTTGGTTTCACACCTCTGTCCTTTAGCAGCCCATTTGTTTACTTTGAAGCTTCTCTGGGGCAGGCATTACCTCTTATCATGTATTTTGCACAGTGCTCGAAATATTAGCCTTCCTACTGCAATGCAAATAATCGTGTGATGTTAGAAGATAATAGCAAGCCTTCCACAGTGTCCACCTAGCTTTTAATTATATCTATGTACAGAGGAAACACTTTGAAACAGCAGTTAGTGAAAACTGAATTCTGAGCTCTGGTCTAGTTTCTTTAAACATTCAGGTTTTGTCATTATTTTGAAGCCTGAAGTGTCTGATGCTAAAAATACACTACGCTGAGCTTCCCATGTGTAGGTGGTTATATAAATCTTGCCATAAATAATCCTTGTTCACTAGATCATTATAAAAGTGTCTTGACATGCAGTTTGTAAGGGATTTGCTCAGAGCAAACCAAAATTGAGTAGAAAAACACAGATTAGAATATGATAGTTCCTAGACCTATTTAGATCCTGCTCTCTTTTATAGCATCATTTCATGGTTTATTTTGTCATTTCTCCAATATACGGGTGCATCTGAAAAGGGCTACGGAGAATTGTCCTTAATTCTTCAATCAGCTGTGAAATGCTAAGGGTTGGTGGTGCACCTTTAAAGTTGCATGCCTTAAAAAGGTTTAAGCTAAAAGCCTTATTGTCTGTTTGCATAAGCATAGAGTTCAATGCTTTAATCCTTCATGGTTTGGTTTTCACAGGCATGGTTATTGTGTAGTTACTGGGAAAAGGTGTCTCTTTTTTAACTGGGAGGGGAAAAAATGCAGATGAAATGTTTGTTTATGAGGTGGGATTCTTCAGGGTGACGAGACCTGTGCTGTAGGTAATCTCCTGAATCTAAGTATCTTGACTAAAACAAAACAATATTCAATTGAACTAAAAAAAAAAAAAGTTGGTGCTGAAGAGGGTGTTCTCTGGACATTGGGCAGTTATGAACAATAATTACTAGAACATGAAATATTCTATATAGGTATCAAAACATCAAAGCGTAGGTGCAGAGATCCACGTAGGTACTAGCTTTTACTAAGCAAGCTGAACTGAAAGCAGGAGGACAGGGGAGTGAGCGGTGGAGCTGAGCTCTGGCAGGGTGGACGGGCACCTTTGCAGCTTCCTCTAGGGACAACATGCAGTGCTCAAAGTGGTGCTGGTAAAAGAGGGCTCTTGCATGCCCCCTCCGTGCCCAATTCCCCGTGTAAATCCGTACACAAGATGTGCAAGTAGTAAACGTATCCCAGAAGGGTCTTACTGGGATCTCAGAGTTAATTTAATTAGGAAGCAAACATTTTGGCTTAATTTTCAGAAATGAGCCATCCCAACTTTTATTGGTGCCAGTTTCATCATAGGATCTTCTGGAAATGATGAATATCGTTGGTGCCCAGTCCGTCAGCCCAACCCATTGCCTTCAGGTTTCCAAGTTTATTCCTACATATCCAGCTTCAAGTTGAAAAATAGGATTGTAAAATCATTGTACTGGGAACTGCTGTGAATTTTGTTTCTGCAAAAAAAGCTAATACCAGCAGCCAAAATCCACAGAACCTAATTCAAACCTTAAAATAAACTGCAACAATGAGGAAAATTATAGTGCACAGAACAGCAAGGCTGGTATACTTGTACAGCTCTGGAGGAGTGAGATCAATCTTGCATGTGCGATGGTGGGATTTGGTGCTTTTGGCTCCTTCTGTCCCCAAAAAGGCCAGCCTGTCTGCTCACTGGGACCCCTGCACAGCCCTAATTACGCTAGAGTGCTGGAATGAGAAGGAACATGTATCGATTTTTAGAAGCAGAATTGCAGCGTTCATTTTAAAAGTATGCCATTTTCTTTGTGGGTCCCAGATCTCACTTCTGTGTTACCTATGAGGTGAGAATCACGGTGTATAGCTCTGCTTTGGGCTGCCCCTGCTCTGCGTGCGGTAAGAGGTAGTTTGTTTTACAAAAGGCAAATGAGAGATGAATGGAATTTTTCAGGGCATCCTGTTTTACCGTCAGCAGTTCTCATCCAGCTGATTTGATCTGAAGTAACATTTGTGGGTCAGCTCTGAGAGTTCATTGCCTTTTGTTGTAGAATGATGTTGCAGAAGAATTTCAGTTTTCTGACCTTTTGTTCTTCTGACATTTTTCTGCCTTCCTTTTTCATTCTGGGTACATGATCTATGAAAGTGAGATTGAGCAATGCTCCTTTTCAGAAGGACACTGATCTATTTCCCTCAAAAAGGGAGTAGGGACCATGAATGGATGACAGAAGGCAGATTCAGAGCAATAGGAAATTCAGGCTGTGTAATGGAGTTTGCATTAATAATGGTTCTAACCATTAGCATTGTTTTTTAAAAGGGACATAGCAAAAGAAGCCAGTAATTCCTATTCAAGGGCTTTGTTGTTTTGTAAAGCTATATGAAACCTAATTATTCAATGAAGTATTTGATTGACCTTAATGTCAGTGACTATGAAGTAGTGTGAGAGCAGGTATTCAAACGTCAGTATTTTCCTGTCAGGGCATGACTGTAGCAGTTAGCTTTGTGGGAGAACAGAACAGGGAAAAAGATAACAAATGAAGGTGTTTCATCTGGCTTCTCTGTCTGTATCAACTACTGAAATGCTGAAAAAGGATACTAAGAGCAGGTGAGGCAGTTTTTGATTGTTTAACCTCAGCTACAGGTATCACCACTGCTGGACGCAGCTCTTCTCATACTGCAGCTCTCTTCTCACACTAGTGATTACAGAACATCTGCTCTGGTTCAGCAAAGGCAAGCATCAAACAAGGCTATTTGTAAGAGAACACGAGGCCACCTAATTCTAGGTTGTACACGTGTATAAGATTAGGGCATGAATTCCAATGGAGAGTGCTTATTCTTTGAAAAAAACAAAAAAACAAAAACAGAAAAACAAAAACATGAAATGTTCCACTATGTGAGTGTAGATGCTTTGTGCACGTGACAAATCTGGGTGCAGAGCTTGACAGACACTATTTGTGTTCTGAGCATCTGGAAATTTTTGCATGTTTCTCCCTTCTCAGTTTATAAACTCTTAGCTGTGCCAAGGCCCCCACTGGGGAGGATTTCTGACCTGCTCAGTATGTGCCCGTTTAAAATATTATAAGTTCATGCCACAAAAGAGCTTCAATTCTTGGCAGTCACCACTTTTCCCACTGAGCTGGGGAAGGAGGAAGCAAGTGCAGTTTGTTCTCTTAAGAAAAGCGCTGTCTATAAAGTCGGGTGTCCTGGTGACGGTGGGAGTGCTTCTCTAGGCTCTCGTGAATGCTGGCCGCTCAAGCAACACCCACACTACGTGCTATGGCCGTCCCCATGTGAGGTTTTCCGACAGAACATCCCTCTGTGTGGCGGCAGTTGCCTGTCTGCATGGGACGTGGCCCCAGGGCCTTGCAGTTCTGAGGCACCACATAACAGTGTCAGTCACTTGTCAGTGAGGGAATGTGTTTATGGGTGGATCGGTCGGGCTGTAGCACAAACCTTTATGTACTGACAGCATTCACTAAAATTGTGGGGTTGATTTTAATCTGCATCTTAACAAGAAGTGTATGTAGTAGCTGGAGTGAAAATGGAGTCCCAGATCTCACCCACGTCTGAAGTTAGGTGCCTCCAAACCTAGGCCACAGGTTTGTGTTATCATCACCTGGGTTACGACTAGAATCTGAGTTAATAACACAATGTGCACGTGTCCTTCCATACCAGCAGTAGATCTGTACTTACTTGGTAGTACTCTATTATGCACAGGGTTTAATACCTTGTCTTTGGATTTTTTTAGTTGTTCATACAGTGATGTTTGTCTCAGCATTGCAGAATACTTCTCTCAAGCAAGAACCATGAAAAGAGGTGCTATTTGGGCTTCAGATGCCCAAAAGAAGCTAAAACCTAAAGCACTGCTTTTTCCCCCCTCTCCTTATCCGTCCACATCTCCAAAATTGTCATGTCCTGGTTTTGTCTCTAGAGCACTTCTCTATTCGTTTTGTCTGAAGCCAAATGAAAATTCAGGTGTTTTATGTGACGTGAGTGCCGCAGGAGACCTGGTGGGACCCTGGCTACCTGTCTTCCTCTATCTTCTGCTTCTTCAGTGTTGAGTTAAGGCCAGTGTCAGTGCTGTGCTTTGTTGGCTGTTGACAGGAGAGGGGTTATGGAAATTCCATACAGATCGCCATTCAAGCAATATTAAACATGGTTAATAAAAAGAGCCCTGAGGATCAAGTGGGAAGAAATTTGCACAGTGAACCACTTTTCTTACACTTGATCTTCACCCTAACTCACTCTCATCTTCTGCTTCACCAGCTAATCTCCAAAAGTACTTGTTGGCTTTCAGGTTTGATCAGATTGGAAGGAGCAGCCTCTTGGAGGGAGGGATCAGAGAAAGATTAACACTGCAGGGAACTCAGTGTTTACCATTTCAGCGGTGTGATTTAGCTTTCTCCTTTATGATTGTTATTAGGGTTAAATAAAAGTAATGGTTTTTAAAAACAGTCTGAAAGGAGAGAGACTGCTTTGTAGTTTGAAACAAAACATATCTTTAGGGCTGGACAACATATCCAAAGCTTAGAAAGCATGATAATTAAAATTAATGATAATTTAATGTATTGATCGTTATCCCATAGGAAAACTTGTTTGCACAAAATGAAGCACTATGTAAGTTAAAGTCAACGTTTGATGTAGGGGAGGAAAAGTCCGTGGGCTGGCAGTGTGTCACCAAATGTAGTCCAAATAAACCAGACTATTTTTTTTTTTTTGATTATGCTTAATATATGTTTCTGTGAAGAGTTGCAGATAAACTTTGGTATACTGAGTTGACCAAAGAACTGCTATTTCTAGAATGGGATTTATTTGTTAGTTTTCTATTGCATTTACCCCTTGAAACCTCTCTGGCTAATGGCTGGATAAGATAATATTGGGACAGACCTGCTATTTGTCATAAGGCTTACTGAAGTGTCTTCTACCAGTGCTGACCTTTGTGGTACGGAATGATGATGCTCTTACTGAAAGGTTTTCCATAGTGGGAAAATGTCCGTGTACCAAGTTCTAGTGATCATCCTACAATGTTAGCACAGTTGGAGAAGTCTGTTTGCTTTGATTTTCAGTCTTAAAACTTCCTAAAGTATTACTCTTGGATGCACCAGGCAAAGCCTAAAGCAGCAGCAGCCCTCAGTTTGCAGGATGCAGAACGTGCTGTGTGTCACATTGCAGGGGGCAGGTTATTTCTGTGTCATGGTGATATCTAGCCTTGAGCATTGCACGTTGCAGGAGAAACGTATTTTTCTTCCAGGAGATATCTTTTTCTTGGTAATGAAATAGTGCTCATTGCCAGGCACGTGGTAGCTCAGAATCATAACAGCCTCTGAATTTACAGCTCCTTTTCAAGGTAAAAGAAAGAAGATAAGTAATGGAAGTGAATCAAGCTGATCTGGTTCATTTCACGCTGCAGTGGGCTGGGGATGCCTGTGTAATCAGCTGAGCACTTCACTGAGAGAGGAGGGAGAGAGAGAAAGAGCACTGTATGGAGTTGCTCTAGGGTTCAAAACCAGCACCTGAGCAGCCTTCTGAGCTCTTCAAGCTGAGCCCCAAACTGAACACATCTGCTGCTACAAAGCAAATACTGCAAAAGAATACAACAAAAGAATCCAGCTGCAAAATCTTGATTCTCGACTTAAAGTTAACCTTAAATTAAATCTTATTTCTGGTTATATATTATTTCCAATATTCCTAGTTGGAGTTGAGGAGCAGAATATGTATGGTATGGCTTTTTTTTCTTTTATAAGAGGCAAGTGTTTTTGTTTTGTTTTGTATGGAGCATGTGTGTGTGTGGTGGGCATGTAGCGTGTGTTTAGGGGTGTGAAGGGCTAAGCAAAGTGATTCCCTGCAGGCATTCCACTCGAATGTTGTTCCCTGCCTACCTGCATACAAGTCTTTGAAAATTCATGTCTAGATACAGTCGTAGATGGAAATCAGTCTGACCAGCACCATCAAATTGAGCTGGGCCTGCAGCAGTTTCTTGGAGCATGAAACTTCTCCCTCCTTCTGAAACAAGGTGGGAGGACTTGCAGCCTGTGTTAACTGCATAGATATTACAGAATACCTCTTTGATGATGACCTCTGATTAGCTTTCTAAATTGCACAGAATAAATGTGTGTTTAATGCACTGTAACTGTAAGCGCAGCTTCTCATCTTCATTATAACTGCTGAAATGTGTTCCTTTCTGTACAAATTTCAGTGGAGAGCTAACTTTAGAGTATTTCATGATATTTTAGAGCAGCTTTTAGTCCTTTGTAACTAGGCTTGTTGTTTTAGCGTACTTTTATATTAAAGGTAGGGACTTTGTGTAGGAGACTGTTCAAAAGCTGACTTGCAGCAGTAAGCATAGTATTCTCTTGCGTTTTTACAGCTTCCAGCCAAATCTCTGTTATTTTCTTTCAGACAGTGGCTGCTCCAACTTTGCAAGGGCTACATAATAGCCTGGTGCATTGAAACACAACAGAAGTAGCTTGCCTAAGGTCCCAAAGCAAGCTTAGAGAAGTGTGATTTTTCTCCCAGTCTTGTGCAATAAGATCAGTTTGCTTGTGTTTCTGTGTCTCTGCTAAATACTCAGCATAAATCTTTGCAGGCAAAGTCAAAGGTTTTCTGAGACAAACATGCATTGTGTTAATAAAATGCTTCACTATCGTGGCCAGACCGGTTCTTTTCCATCTCCAGTACGGTAGCTTGACTGGGCAAAGGATTTGAGAGAACCAAAATAGAGAACTCTAAGCTTCTTGAAGCAGCTGAGAGGGGAGTACAATGGAGGCCTGTATGAATCAGGAGCAGCATGCTGATGAATGGGAATAGCAATGTGTTGTTTCTTATGGTAAATACGAAAGTAGTAGGTGGTAAGCTTAAAAATAAAAAAATAAATTTTTTTTTCATTATCACATACTGCATAGCTTAACAAGGAAACTGAGTGCCACAGGATGCTGTGAATGCTGATTTGTGTGGGTTCAAATGAGCAATTAGATTGGTGGCAGAAAAATCTGAGAACAGCTAAACCCTTTAATTTCCTAAAGAAGTCCCTAAATGGCAGCTGCTATGGGGTATGACTTAGCAAATGTCATTGTAAGCTTTGTGTTGTCATGCTCTTCCCTAGACATCTGCCAGTAGCCTTTGTCTCTACTGATTTGTCCTATTATGATGAGACGACATCCTGATGCGGGGGACGGGGGGAGGAGGCAAAAAAGATGAACAAGGGATGCTGAAAGATGTCCCAGACAAAGACCAAGTAGAACGGGAAGTGGGGAAACTAAAGGAAAGGAAAAATGCAAAGAAACTAAATGAATGTTAGGGGACAGTTCCTATGGGAGTGTGTGAACACAGGCCCCACTACCACAAATTACGCAGCTGAGTTTCCTTGCTTTGGACACATCACAGGGCTCAGCACACCTGGAATACAAGGGACGAACCTCATCCTGGGGAACAAAAACGCCTTCCTGATACCAGGTTAGATGGATGTTTTCTGTCTTAGAGACACCGCTCTTCTGTTCTGCACAAGCTTAAGCCTAAGGGCACAGGGAAAACTAGAAACTCACAAACTGCTTCACATGGTATGTTTCGGTGTGTCGAAGTCCCGATCCCTTCCATTCCTCCTGTTGGTCATACTATTGTCAAATGGGTATTGAAATAAGAAGCCAACTGACATGTTTCAAGTCTTCTCTGATAAGTATCTGGAATAAAATGCAATGAAGTTTTTTTAAAGGTACTGGTGTCTTCAGGTTGTACCTGCTGGCTGAGATGGGATGCTGCCTGTGAGGCTTTCACATGCAGGACCCCACCTTGTGCTGAGAAGCAGCTTTTGAACTGATCCTGATCTGTGTTCTGCTGAAGAAGTGGTCTGAAATTTGGCTGACTGCATTTTAACCCTGGATTTTGGCAGCTTTATATAACACGACATAATGACTAGACTCGCACTGCAGAATATAAGTATCCTTGAAAGTGAATGCAAAGGTTAAAAGTAAAATGAAATTAAAATCCTGGGGTCTTTTTTGGGGGACACTGAAGTAAAATGAGTATGATGTCTTGTTATTATTTTTATATGCTCATGACCTGTAATAAATGAAAATCCTTTAAAAATCTGAGGTTGGTTCTTAGAAAGATGCATTATTAAATGTGGGCACTGAGGCATCTCTGGGATTTTCTGCTTAGTAGGATAAACAAAGTGGAGAGCAAAGGGTAGTAACTTAATTCATACCTAACTCAAACTACTGCAAGTGAAGAAAAGATAATTGCACATTGGCAGTGTTGTGTTTGGAATGCTTTATATTTTAGTCTGCTGCATGAGCATCTATCCCACTACTTGTCTTTCACACGGAAAATGAATTTCTTCTTGTCTGTGAGAGACTTGCAAAGTATTTGTAGGGGGAGAGCTATAAAAGTACACCAGTTTTATGGAAAATAATGCGAGTGTGTTGGCTAGCTGACAGATATATTTACAAATTATTCTGTTTCTCAGGCAGGCTTAAGAAATAGGCATTGAGGACAGGGTATTCATTTCAATAACCTTACCTATTGTCAAAAGAAACGTAATTTCTGTTTCGTAATATACAGAGTAGGGGTCATGCTGCAGATTTAAAAGCAAATTCAAGTAAGCGTCTTACTCAGCTTCAGGAGGGAAGACTGTGAACTGAATAAAACACACAGTGTAGAGGAGTTTTGATTTCAAGAGATGCTGAGCTATCCTCTGTGTGCCCTGAGCATGGTTCTTGGTTGTTTTCAGTCTGGCTTAGGTGCGTCTTCATCTCTGCATTAGCTAGCAGCAGCTGTTGCAGCGTCATCCTTCTCAGGATCTCACTTAGTTTGCCTTCTATGGTGATGAGGTTGGATCCATCTAGGAAGAAGCATACCTTTGCTTTCCTTTGCAGTAAGATTCAATCCCCGCATTGCAGGAGGATCAAGCCCCTGGCTCTTTCAGCGATGGAGTTTCCCAAGCCTGTTGTTCCAGTAGAACATCCACACGCCTTTTTCTGTACTGTCATGGATAACTTACAGTTAAAGTAAGAGTGGATATCCCAGGTGTCCTGTCCTCTCCTGAAGTGTTGGTAGGTGCTTGCTTTCTTCCCCAGCCTCATACAACCTCCATATAAATGTGGGTGGGTGAGGAGAGCTTGTTGGTAAGGAAGGGGTCTCTCTGTTTTGGTAGTTTCTTCGTCAGTGAGTCTTGGAGCTAATGCTTACCTTCCCTTAGTCTGCTGGAGAGTGAAGCCTGTGTCCTTGAAATGAAAGAGTTCAGATCTACAAGGTGTGTCTGGTTGATGCTGCCCCAGAAGTCCAGTAATGACTGCAGTAAGTGCTCTGAACTAAAGGGCACCTCCCTGATCTCTCATTAAGAGGGAGCGGCAGAGTGGGAGTCCTGTTAAACTTCATCTCCTCTCTGTTCATAACTGCACGTTCCTACCTGGAACCCGAGCTGTTACTCTCTGATGAACGAAGTACACAGGATGCCTGCCTTCTCTGTATAATGCTATTGAAATGCTCTATGAAAGTAGATGACATATATGCATGAAATAAAGCTGCAGTAGTGACAGATCGTCTCTGTGAGCGAGGCAGGCTTCCTGATACACGCTCTTTGTTGGTACTCTAATTCAAACATCACCTTGGTCATGGCTCTGTGGCATTTTCAGACGCGGTGACAGAGCCTACACGCAATCAGTATCACAGTAATGTCCTTTGCAGCATTACTGAACCTGCAATCATCTTTTGTTCACAAAAAGCTTGGCATGTTTTCTTCTTCCCCATTTAGTAAAACACCAAATCTCCTGCCTTTGTACTCTCCTATGTGCTGTGCAAACAATTCCTCAGTAGCCTAAAAAGACTATTAATAAACACTTGATGGAGAAGCCTGAAATGTTGATGTTACATGCCTGAAGACTGGAAAATATTGGCACCTGCTGTGATTCTCTCGTTCTGCACACTGATTTTTTTTCCACTTTCTCAGTTCAACAGTGCAGTCAATTTCTCTTCCTGTGGAGATGCTGTGAGGAGGGCTCGGTGCGTTTCCTCCTGTTCTTGTGCTAAAACTCTGGGCTTCCCAAGGACAAGCGCCTTGTCAGGCTGAGACTTCATACACTCCTACCTGTTTCTAAGTTTTATGTTGCCTCTGACTCCTATTATGTTTTGGAAACAAAATATTCCCCCTACTCTTGGAGGGAGAATCCCCCTCTAACTGGCAGCGCGTTGTCTTTTGGCACAGTATGAATGAGTTTCTGGAATTGTCTGTACAAGTCTTGTGTGTCCAACTACAGCGTTTGGCTGCTGCAGTCGGTGCGTAAATGTGACTAATAGTCAGGCTCACTGGAACAAAACAGAGGCTGGTATTGCCTGGGTTTGTGCCCCTGTAGGGTGCTGATGTGTCCTTGTTTAGAATACGTAGAATTCCTTTCCTAGTGCTTTTCCATTCTTGCTGAGCTGAATTTAGCAGCACCAAAAAGCAGCAGCATCTTCCACGTTAGATCCTGGAGGGAAGCTGCTGATGTCAGGTTTTGAAGGCTGTTCCCTGTGGGATAGAAAGTGCATTGATGCTGCTTTTTAGTGCAGTGTTGGATTTTACAGCATTGTGTCTACAGTGGCCTGATACCTTCTAGTGCCCTTTTCTCTGGTAATGGGAAGGGATGGAATTTACCCACAAAAACTGTATGTACTTAGCTTTGCTGCTTACCACGTGGTGCATGGGTTTCTGCTAACAACTGGCGCCAGTGCTGGCCTCAGGGAAGAGGAAGAAAAGCTAAAATGTTCTTGTCGGGGCAAATCTGTGGTCTCAGAAGTTTTGTGTTTGCATAATCTCATCTTCTCCAAATTTGAGTTGAAGTCAGGAAGAGCAGCTTCCCTGCCCCAGTGAAGTGAGGTGTTTGTACAGCATGTGTCAGGCTTGTTTCTGAAGTGCTTTGAGTGCTGACATGCGAATCCTTGTATTTGAGAGGACTCTGCAGAACTGAGCGTGCTTGGATACCTACACCGTGCTGGTGATGGTTACAATCACGTGAAATCATCTGTGGGTACAAAGGCCAAAAAACCACTATAGTAATCACAACAATGCAAGAACAAGAAGTTAAAGCCAAACAAATGGGCATGGATATGAGCTTTCAGAAACAGAAAAAAAATCTAATTTAAAGCATGCAACAGTGAGTCTTTGTTAGGTGTCTTTGTGAATCTTAACACTATTTAGGATCACATTCTGCATTCTTGGAATAAATTACCATGCTCATACTCTATGTGCTGGTCATAGTTTTATAAACCTTTCCACTGCACTTTTTTTACTTTAGCATTTGTTCCTTTCTCTGTATTAAACTTCCTCAAAAAACATTGTTCAGCTGATGCATTGTGAGTGGCTGGTGACTCAGGACCAGGAGCTGGTAAGTTCTTGGTTCAGGTGGAATCACACACAAAAGATGTTTTCCACCCGTCTGCAGGCTGTCTGTTGGCGAGTCCTTTTAGAGTTTTGTCTCTTATTTTCACTCTCTGTAGAATGGAATGGTGATGAGGAGTGCCTTTGTAGAAGAGGCACATCTCCAAATGAGGTATGCTGTGTGAGAGCTCAGTAGAATTGCTGTTATATTCTGGTCCTGAACCTCGTCCTGAAACCCACTGTTACTTTGCTCAGTTCACTGAAGGTCCACTTCAGCTTCCCTGGTAGTAACATGAAAGTCCCATTGGATAGCCCAGGGATGTTGAAAGAATCTTTAATGTATGTGAAACTTCGTGTATTTGATAAAGTTTGCATTGATGAAATGTACATCGGTGACAGAAGCCTGGATTTTCTATGAGAATTCTTTCATGTGCATTTTAGCTAGCTGAAATGTTAAATCTTAGTACTTACTGTTGTGGCTTTTTTTTTTTTAATCAATGCAAATACAAGGTAATTCTTTTCATTTAATAGGAATCAGATTAGCAAAGTTTTGAATGAAAGACATGACTGCATGTCTCAGAAATCTACTAATTGCCCTTGAAGTACTTAGCTTTCCCAGAACTACAGACAAGTTCCTCATTTTGGAAATGCTGTTGCCCTGAATGTCTTCTATCACCCTGACGCTGTTATAGCATTCTCAGTCTGTCAAAAAGAAAATGACTACCCGGATTCCTGAAGGCTGGAAAAAGGTCATTAAATGCATCAGACAAAAAGGAAATAGCATGTCTACTAAATCAAAGATGTTTTATACAAACCATGATGGGTCATGCTGAGAGCTGTCTAGCTCGTTGAGCTTAGCAATGTTTCTCTCCTTGAAAATTAGCCAAGAATTTAGCTCTTTCCACAACTTGCTAATCCACCTACACAGCAGAGTTCAGATTCTACAACTGGCATGGTATAAATCCAGTATTTTTCTGACTGGATAGTCCTTAATGCTTGTTTGATGACAACATAATTAAGAATAGAGTGTAGCCTGTGATTTTACTTATCCTGTTAGTAACTTGTAAATTCTTTCATGCAGGACATGTCCTGTGTAGAGCACAGGATTTCAGCACACCGTTGCTGCTGCCCACCAAAGTGTAGGTGGGAAGACAGTCAGCAGATGTAAATGAAGTCCTTGCAGCTATTTGCTTCTCAAAGAAATGCATTTCCTGAAGACAAAGGACATTTCCTTTCCTTTAGAAAAGGACCTGGTCAAAACTGGGAATTGACACTGAACAGAAGTGGAACTTTCACTGACCAAATACTCTGATCTGAAAAGTGTGGTGGTGTTTCCTAAATGGATCTGTCTGTGTGCCTCAAGGCATCTTCCAGAGGGCCCATCTCTAGGTCACTGTCATGCATCCTGTCAGTGGCTGGTGTGAAAGGGGAAAACGTTGTTATTTCATTAAAAACTCTTAGGGCTCCCAGCCCCCTTTGCAAGGATTAGCAAATTGATGGATATGAGACAGGCTGACCTTCTAGGAGTCTGTGTTCCCTGTATTTCTCAGCATAGGTGCAATACTTCTAGGGAATTATGGGTAGTTAACCAGGAGTTCAAAGGCTTTCTTATGCAGCTCCCTACACTCACTCAGCACCCTTTAATGTTTTAACGTTCCAGTCTGTGGCTGTATTGGAGCTCAGTGTTCTTTGATTCCTTCCTGATAATTGAGGCTTCTTCCTCTTGAGGTATTAGTGGTCTTTGTATATACTTCATTGAGAAGACTAATATACTTAAGACACTTCTTTACGACTTTCAAACTATTAGAAGAGGAGAGACGTGAAAAATATCCAACCTTCCAGGGAAAGGGAAAAAAGTGATTATGTAAGCTTGAGTTTTGGCAAAGGGTGCTTGAGGAAAGACCTGGTTTTAGAACTGTCACAGAAAGAGTTCACCCTTGAGAAAGTGTTTGAAAAGATGGCAGTGTAGGTAGGTAGGGGGAGGTCAGGAATGGCAAGAGGCCTGAGTCATCTGTTGGAAGAGCAGGTGACTGTGGGGAAGAGGGAAGTAGCTAAAGGCCCCCTAAGAGGACAATCCAGCAATGTGTGGGAAGACCTGGGGACAGTTCTTTAGCTAAAGGACCCACAGGATGAGAGGGCCAAGACAGTGAATGCTTTCCAAACAGCATTCGATCAGCAAGGGGAAAAAGGAAGATGGTAATGAAGAAGTGGACGTTATATGTAGAAAACACAACAATGTTTTTTTTTAAAGTATTTTAATCTTTAGGAAAAGCACTTCCCATGCACCCTGAATTCTGGCTAATTGGGTTTTAGACATCACAGAGATAGCTCGTACATCAAGCCTTGAACGGATAAAGCAATTACCAAAAAAAAAAAAGTATGCCTCGGTACATTTGGTCCTTATGTCAGCAGATGGGAACTACTTGCTGAAGCCAATACAACTCCTCCAGCTTAACGCCATACAAAGACACGTAGAAAAAAGATTGTTCTCACTGCCTCAGTCTATACCAATCAGTTACGCAAGAACAGGATGTGTAATCTAGGGCTGGTATGTTATAAGCAAAAGATTCAATAAGCAGCAGAAAGCTCGTGCCAAGGAGCTCCATGAAACCACAGAGACATACTTACTGTCAGATGGAACAGGGTAATATTTTCATTCTCTTTTAAACAAGTAAGATTATACTAGTAAGATTATTTGGGAGCTAATCATTGCTAAAATGGAGAATATGATTCAGGAGACTATTTTGTCCTGGCTAGCATCGCTAGATATAAACTGAGCAAATCAACCACAAGCTCTCTGTCATTCCTGGGCTTTACTTCAGGGTGTTTTTGCATATGGACATCTCTTGCTGTCATGCTTCTTTGACAGGAGATGGGGGCAGGTTCGTGAATTTCATGTAGTAACTTCATGTAGTAACTAAGGCCACATAAGAGTATGTATTTCTTTGTGTATTCAGAATATACAGGTCAGCATTGTTTAGTGCAAGACAGAAATACACATTTCAGGAGAACAGGAAGATTCCTTTGACAGCAGCAACTATTCACTTGATGGTAATTATTGAGCAGCTAAGGACAGGTCATTGTACCTGACATTATCTAGCTAGAACTTGTATGTGTATTCAGTACTAGGTGTCTGCATTCCTGTGCAATCACTGAGCACAGATAGGTATGACCATGAATGATTAATATTAAACTATTGAACATAAAAGGTAAATCATGGTCCAAAGGTGCCTGGCTACACTGGTACGCAGACAGCCGGCATAGACAAGGAGTTGGACTTGATGATCCTTATGGGTCCCTTCCAACGTGGGATGTTCTGTGAGTCAGGTGAGATGCATGCCCTGTTCCACCATGGCTGTCTGTCAGCACGCAGCAGCTGAGCTGCTCTCAGGAGGCTGCGGTCTCTGCGTGCCCAGCTCCTGCTGCTGCCACCAATGCTGGCAAGGTGGTCGAGGACTCTGTGTCAGTTGAGCTATCCTTCCTTCCCCTACCTTTTTTTTGCCGTCTCCCTCCTGCCCGAATGTTGTTGGAGGAGATCAAATGCTAGACCTGCTGCTTTGAAGCACTGAGGTTTTCACGGCTAGACTTCCAAAGTGCAAGGTATTGGATTGGGACACAGCGATAGACTCCACTGTAAAAGGTAGGTGGGTTTTTCTGTGCTTTGACCACAGAGTATGATAGAATCAGAGAACGGTTTGGGTTGGAAGGGAGCTTTAAAGATACCTAGTGCAACCCCTGTGCCATGAGCAGGGAGATCTTTCACTGGATCAGGTTGCCCAAAGCCCCATGTCAGTGGAAGTAGTCTGGAAGAGTACATGGATGCAGAGAGTACAAAGCCAAGGGATTATTGGCTGGTAAAAGAGACGAAGTTCTAGAGGAATCCCTTTGTACAGAGGCGGTTACTTGCTTAGTCTGGGGAGAGCTTTCACTTGGGGTTTGGCTGCATGCTAAACACATGGAGAGAGGTGAATTTTGGGCACAGAGGTGTGCCCTTTTGTGTACCTCCATGTGAATTGTTTGGGGGTTGGTCTGGCTTTATGTTACTATCAAAACGTGTCTTCCATCCCATTGTGCTTTATTTTCTGCTGTTTCAGACACAAGAGACTTGTTGTTCAGAAGGAATTTTCAAACCAACCCCACTGCTGCTGCTGTCCCAGCACAGCACTAGGGGTAGGGTTGGAAGGGTCGGCGTTCCTGTGTGTGCTCCACCTGGGCAGCTGTGCCTCTGTGTTGTGGGTGCAGCAGTGTGACCAGGCATGTGCTCCTATTGTAACAGATCTGTGTTTATGGAGTCCCTTTAAATCAGCTTGCTCCTTTAAACCTGTCTAGAGGTCCTGAACCTTGTTGCTCTCTAGGGAGATGGCTGTATTCAGCTCCTGCTTAGGAAAAGCTGGAAGGCAAATATATGCAAACAGCTAGCGTAGCAAACACAGGAAAGGTGGTACTAAATTTGAGCGCTGTGAAGGCTAGATCTCCAATTACTTCTGCCAACACTTACACTTCCCGCAGGAGGATACCACAGAAGAATTTCTGTACGCGACGTGATCAGAAAGCCATCTGCCAACAGCTTTCCCCAAGGAACAAGAGGCTTCTTGCTGCTGCTGGCTGCTCGACGTGGCCAGCATCAGACCAGTCAGCTCAGGCACCGATGGCACCAGCGCTGGTGCCTGAGCCCCAGCCTCACAGCACGAGGGAGGGGGTCAGTCAGTAGGTGTTGCCCAAGCAGCACTGGGTGGCTGGGCTATCCCTATGAAATAGAAACCACTTTCTTCTGGATATTGCTAGAGGGCTGCCATCTTAGCACTGACACCCACAGAGCTTGGACATGTGTGCCATCAAATTTGCAAGCCACTGCCTTTTCTTCTTGATGATGACCAGAATCCTGACGGTCAGTGTTTCCTCCTTGCAGTCCGTCAGCAGCGGGGAGGTAGTGTCAGCTCACTAAACCAATGTGGCTTCTGGGGTACCCGGGAAGGACTGCTGGTCCTTGCCTCCCGATAGCTTTACATAGATGTTGCACAGTGCTTTGATCGCCTAGGATTCAGTGTGGGAGTACTGCAATGTTTACCCAGAGTGTTTTGCAGTTATTTAGGAGAAGAAGGAAAAAAAAAAAGAGCAGGGCCATCTGAGGACTTTCTAAAGGAAGAAATTAACCCAATGTAAACAGAGTGGTGTGTGTCCATTCCTCTGCTATAGTTATGCTAACATAATTATAGCAGAAAAACATGCACCGACAAAGCTTTCCGACGTAGATAGGTCTTTGCTTTTTTTCTTTCTGGTGTTAAATAAAAATACCCGTAGCTTGTTTGTCTAAAGTTATTTCTTCTTGGTGGTTTCAAAGTGGGCCCTATCCACTCCACTCTGAAAAAAACATCAAGTTGCAGCAGCGCCAGTACTGGCGGCAGCCTTCAGCTGTGCGCTGTGCTCCAGTTGTGTCCACTGCAAGCAAGTGCAGAACAGAACCCTCCGAGGCTAGAACCAGGGCTCCTGTTAGGAAAATTACATTTTCCTCAAGTGTTTCCGAATTGTATACAGATCTTTTTTAAGATCTGCATTTGAAAATACAAGATGTTTCTTAATTAAAAAAACCTGTTCATTTGGTTGTTCCTTCCCCACCACAAAATACAGGCTCTAAACTGTGAGTTTACTGTAGAAGATAAATGCCTCCCCTAAGTTAGAGAAGTTTGCTAGTCAGAGCAAAAGCAGTGTTAGGGCAGGATGTTACTTTTTTATTACATGTAAACTTAGGGCTCATGGTCATTTGCATATGTTGTTAAGTTGATATTTAAATCTCTGCTTGGGTTTATCCATCCTTGTTTAAAGATATCTTTGTTTCAGACTAAACAGTTATTTCCGCTGTTGTTACTGAACTACCATGTTCTTATGTTTCATTCGTGATGCAGCGAGAAAGCTAGTGCGTTGTTTTATTCTGGGAAGCTGCTTTACATACTGAAACGCAAATAGGAACAATGGTCACCCAGTCTCTGGAAAATCCTTTTGACCTCACAGCACCATGGTGGCCCTGCGTTGTGTTAGGTTTGAGCTGGACCCTCAAAGTGTCCAACTGGAGATGCTCGGCTCAGTTGCTGTCAGCCTTGCTCAGTGGCACGGTGGCAGCGATATGCCTTTCCTGTTAGTGCTATCCCAAGATCTTCTTGTGTTTTATAGACCTGCATGTAAGCTCTTGCACTTCACAGTATGCTCATACACACGTGAGTTGGTCAGGCTGTAACAGGTAGGTAGTTATTCACGTTTCCCCCCTCACCAGTGATGTGGTCTGGACTAGAAGCCAAGAGTCCTTCCTGTTCCTGCCCGGCTTGAGCTGGAGCAGAGCTGCTGCAGAAACGGTGCTCTGCTCTGGAAGCTTAATCTGGCCATGGGCTGGTACTGTCAGAGCCCTCTCCAGCACGGCCCCGAGAAGCCTCTGTGCCTTGGGGGAAGCCGTATCGCTGTTCCACACTCCTCGGGGGCTGCTGCTTTGCTTCTGATCCAGCATGTGCAGATTGGAAGTGGTATTTACTGAAAGCATGGGCCATGCATTGTGTAGTCTCCTCCAGGATTTAGCTTCCAAAAGCTCATTAAACTGATCTGTTTAAGGGCCATCAGCCCTGTTAGATGAGAGTTACAAAGAGCTTCCATTGACTCTCTACTCTTCTGGGTACTCTAATGTCTGCAAATGAACTCTGTCATGGACAAGAAAAAGCTGCCTCTGTCATGCCTGGCATCATCCCCCCTGTCATGAATATACTTATTGGTGGTTTTGTTTTTTGGTAGACAATGTACTTTGTATAAGACATGGAGAGATGGATTCTTCAGCTGACAGGAAGTAACTCAAGTCATGAGAGTTGCATGCAAATAAAATCAGTAAGGAGTTCAGAGTTGGGCCCTCAAGGCTCACCTTAGATTTCTAATTGTGATTAGCATCCCGCTGCATGGAGCAAACTGCTGCTCTGCTGTGAACTGAATTTCTCATGTGCATCAATTGACTTTGAGGATCCTTGGACCTACATTATCTGTTCAAGCACATGAGAGCTGTGGTGCTAGCACCTTTCCTTCAAGTTTCAACAGGTAGTATATAACAACATATTAGCACCAAATCTCGTGCTCCCTGGCTGTGTTCAAGCTGTGTGTTTATATAGGGAAGTGCAGACCACCATCTGTTGCTGTCACCCACCATCTAGCTCAGAGGGATGCAAACCAGCATCCCACCAGCTCCTGTCCTGGAGGTGTGTAGTTTGCAGATGGGAATTTAGGTTGGAAATTGTTTTGTACTAGTCTTAAGTAGTTTCTTAGCTCAGTATTTGAGCTGAGGAAGCTCAGTATTTCAAGCAGAGGAAGCATGAAATAAGCTGCATTTTACCATTAGATACCTCTTGTGTTTCAGAGGAACAAGTTGTATTTGTACACTGGCTCTTCGTTCTGAGATTCATTTATCATTCTGTGTACTAAAGTAGTCCGTGTTGGTAAGAGTGCTAAACTTGGAGACTTTTGTTGCTTCAGAACGGCAATTGTAACTGTCATTAGTGCATCCAGGGTGTATGGGTAATTATGTGAAACACAGCAGGTAGCAGTCACTGTTTAGAGAAAGTTGAGTTGCCTTTAATTGGGGTTCAGGTATTCATGTAGAACCTTAAATTAGCATAGAGCAGACTTGCAGAGCAGATTTTGCATTCTCTCTTTTCTGGAAATCCCTTTGGGGTTTCACGGATATCAATACTTCCAAAGATAGGATTCTGAGTAGAACATTATTGGGGTAAAAATGCAGATAAAGTCTTCTTTGAACTTGCCATATAATCCCTTTCATTTTTTTCCTTGAAGAGAAAATGGCTTTCATTCTTTCTGTAATGCTGGAAACATTCCAGTCCGTAAAATGATTCCCTGGGTTTTGGTACTGCTTCACTGCTCTATAGAATAATTCTTACAGTTTCAACGCAAGCAGTTCTAGCAGGTTTTTTCCACCATTTGTCATGATTTGTTGGAGAGTTTTGCTTAGAGTTGTTCTTCACATAGAGCCTAAGAAGCACCAGAAGGTTTATATTCATCTTCTGGAAAGCTGGTCCATTTCCCTCACTTTTTCTGTTGCCAGGTATGTCAGAGTGCCTCCCTAAGAGCCTCGGCATGTGGTGCTACTATGGGACGTGAGCAACAGTGGAGGGGGATGAAGTCTGTAGATAGTCCACTCAAGTAATCCTCTTACACTGCAGGAAACAGGCTTTAATTCTGGGGTACAGTAAGAATATAAACCGCCAAAATGCTGTATTTTTCAAGCACCTGAAGTCATGTACTTTAAAAATGGGGGGGGGAGGGCAAGGAAGTGGGGAAGAGATGTGCTTGTCTGTTTAAATTAAACTGCAAAGCTTCCTGTCCCTTGCATTTGCGAGGTGGTGGGTAACTGCTCTTACCCACTGAAAAATTAGGCAATTTGATGATCAGCACACATCTCCCAGTCTATCTCTGATCTATCTCCTGAATGAGATAATCTTTCACCTCTTAACTTGTTGCATTTCCGTGAGCTTGCGTTATCGCCTGTGTCAATGAATGTGTTTCACCACAGCCCCATTTTAACTTAAGGCATGTCTGTAGCTGCACTGATCTGCTTCCAGATACCCGTGAGGCTCAATTGCAGCGAGTAAGCTGAATGCTTGTTTGCAAAACCTGCTTCTTTCAACCTAACTGCCCAAGAAAGGTGAATTCTTTTCTTGGGAATCAGAGAGGAGCATGCTGTTTCCTGAGGAAAGTGGGCATAAGATGGAAATCTAGATCTAAAAGGTAGAGGAGGACACTGTGCAGACCATAGTTTTGTGAAATAGTTATTCAGCAAGGGAAGCTGGGGCAAAACCTCCATCAGGTTGACTTTACTTTGAGTTTCTCGTTTATTTCTTCTTTAACTTCTATCATTGCTCTTCAATGTAAGCTGAATTCATTATGTTCAAAAGCCGTAATTAGCACTCCTAAACTGCATGTAAATGGCAGGTTTCTGGGAATTTTTTGGATAGGTTCTTATTTATATTCAGTTATGAGATTTCCTCACTCACTGCCCAAATGCTTCAAAATCACCAGTTTATTAGACATGAGGACTGTTGCTTCTGCAGATGTTCCATTTAGCATAGATATTCAGTGCACAATTCCGTGTATTTAAAGGTATGGCAAGATTAGCATCATGTCCGCAAAGCTAAGTCTGCTCTGCCCTCTTGTGTCTTTGGAATATGCTGCTAAATGCACCCCAAATACAGCTGCTTTATCGTAAGAATTTGAATTTTCCCCCTACAGACTTAAAAGTAAGATGCAAACCCATGGATATTCAGATAAGGTTTGATTCTTCAGTGATGAATCAACATATGTTTGAGCTAAATCTGTTTGTTTGAGCTAAATATTTCCCCCACACAAAAATTTCTGAAGGGAGGGGAAAACAACTTGAGAGTATTTTTAATACAGCTCAGGATTACAGGAATAAGCCTGACAGAACTCTATAAAGCTGTGGTTTTAATGAAGATTCAGCTGAAAAATGACGTACCAGAGAAAGCAGCAAGGAAGGGTTTCTTGCAGATGATAGAGGCTGGGCTACTGTCACTGCAAGTTGTGGGTTGGCTTAGCTTGGCTAACTCCTTGACATACTGACATACGACCATAACAGAAGTAACAGTCCAAAGCTATGATAAGTTTACAGAGATTAAAGAGATTCTGAAGGGCAAAAAGACGATCATGTAGTGATTTAAATTAAGGTACCTTCAAGATGAAGTTCAGCTGCTTGCCAAAAAAGGAACCTGCCAGCTTGTCCGTGTGGTTGGTTGTTTTTTTGGTTGAAAATGAACTTAGGAGGCAGGGGTGAATTGGAAGTTCAGATTTCCTCCCCTTATTGTATTAAAAGAAAAAGATGTTGTACTGGCCGTGCATCCTTTCTATCCCCACAGGAGCAGAGTGCAGCAGTGCAAACTGGTGGAAGCTACAGTGAAGCGCGGTTTACTGAAAATCTCCATTTATTTTTAAAGAGGCTTAAGCGTCTTCAAATCACAGAGCCAACTATTCTATTAAAGGGTGGCTTTTGCCACTAAAGTAGGAAGTTTGGAGTTTGATAAGGTCTGCTGTAAATCTTTCAGATAGCTCAAGGCTTAACATTTGCTCCGTAAGCGTTTGATGGTGACCGACCTGAGCCAGTTCCGATTTTGACATGGTTGTTTTTCTACTTATCTTAGTGAGTGTTTACAGCAGAGACCAGTGCTTTTCAGGAGCAGCTTTGTCGTTTCTCTGCATAGAGCATTGTGTGAGGAGGTTGTGCACCGTTTCTTCAGAAATAATCCTGGTAGCCTTTCCAGCCACAGAGAGCAGCTCAGGCAGAGCTGTGCTCCATTTGTAATTGCTGAAAAGAATTAGGGGATCACACCTTCATGTGCTTTGGAATAAGTCTGTTGCATTCCCAGGGGACTCCTCTTGTGCTCCTTCAACAAGCTGCTTCCTCCCTCCACCTGTTTCAGAAATTCACTGCAGCAACTCCTTTTACCCTTCCCTTCTCCTGAGTGTGCCCCTCATTTGGTGTTCCTGGTACCTTCAGGTGCTAAACAAAGATGCTGCTGCTAAAGAGACAGTACAGAGCCTGGTCAGAAGATAAGATATTCCTGAGTAAACGCCTTTTATTTTTCTAGTAACTCTCTCAGGATTTTGGTTGCTGATGTTCAGACTGAAGCTTCAAGAGGGTAGTTTTTTCAGCTGGTGTAATGACCTCAGTAGCATCAAAAAGTCTTTTCCCTGAAACTCTCCTTATTCTAGCCTCATAAAGCACCCTCTCACCAAGAAGAGGCAAAGCCTTCTCCCTACTTTGCAAATGGGAACTTTGAGATAGGATGTGCTTGGTGGTTGTGGTCTCATGACAAGGGGCTGATGGTGCTGAGAATAAATATCTGTTCTTCAGTGTGTCTGCTCTGCTTCCTAATCCCTAGATTAGATAGTGAAGGATGGTGAATTACTAGGGACACATATTAAGACTGTAAATCTGAAGTTTAATAGGCAATGGCATCCTCATGGTTTTGTTCCTAGCCACAGGTTTAGAGCTATCCTCACAGAAAATCTGTAACTATGAACTCTGTTTTTTTAAATCCTTTTCTAAGAAAAAGAAATGCAGCTTTTTGATTTATGAATGCTGAGCTTTGGATCTGCAATTTATTATTTGTTGTACGATCTCTCCAAAGTTGTAAGGACTACAGAAATCCGAATAGGAAAATATTTTATGGTTCATCTATTCTTACGGTGTGATCCACAGCTCTCCTCTGTGTCAGCACTTCCCAACCTTTTATAGCGCAAGGACTACCAACCCTCATTTGAAAACCATCCAGGGAATGTATTGTACAGCACTGTCGCAGTGGTTTCCCTTTATTGTCACAGAAGATTTGTATAAACTGGGAACTGCCATGTATTGCTCTTAGTTTTCCTTCATCTGTTTTGCCTACCTGCTGCGTGGGAGTGTGTGTTCAGTGCTGGGTTTCTCATGCCTTCTTCCTTTTGGGGCTTTGGGTATTTCATAATTGTTTTGCAGTCTGTCTGCAGGCCACCAGTGATGCAAAGGGCCTGGATAGGGGACCACTGCTCAACATCTCTTGTTTGAGCAAGTCCCAAGGATTAAGATCTTGGCCAATTTTCACTGCCAGAAAACTTTTCTTTTCCCCAACCAGTATTTAGTCTGCATCTTCTGCATCTTCACATCCCATTGCGCCTGTCACTGTTGTTGAACTTCATCCAGAATAATCCTTTCCCTGGCACTAACACCCTGGTATGAATACTCTTTCACCTCTCTCCTGTTGGTTAGCGGTGCTATTCATCCTGTAGACTAGCCTTCATCAGTCATGTGTTCCACCTTCATCATCACGTTGTTGTTCCACTGGAGCGGAGCGCTGCTCTGACAAAGCTCACACCAGAGCAGGACGTGCCAGGCCTGACAGCCCCGAAGCTGTACAGAGGGAGGCAATTGCTGCCTGTTCCAGCTGTCGCCCATGAGCTGTTAGCGCCTGCTTCCCTGCTGGCTGCAGAGATCACCTGTTTCCCTTGTGTTTGCAGCGAACGTGATCTCAGCTGTGGTCTCCATGCAAAGGTGATGGAGGGATAAAGTGTAGGTAGCGATATGGAAGAACAGCAATGACAGTTAAAAAAAAAAAAGATCAGCATAGAGAAGAAATGAGGATGGGGGTGAGAGGAAATACAGAAAGTAAAAAAGAAAGGAGGGGGGAGCCCCCTGTGAGATCAGATAATCTTGAAGAAAAGGAAGAAGAATTTAAAGAAAATACACAAAGCAGACACCGCAAAGTGTGTGCCAAGACATACAACAAAGACAGCGACAAAGACAGCGGAGGGGACCCAGTGACAACATTTTGACCTTACATTTAGTTATGATGCGTTGTTTCTAACAACAAAAATGCTACAGATAGTTTTGGTACTTGTCTGAAGTGGGAGCCGAACCCTCTCCTGGTCTGAGCAGCCTTTCCTTGTTGCCAGTTCTGGATTTGACAGGGCCCACCTGCAGTTCTGGCCGTTTGCAGGGGCAGGTCTCTGAGAGACAGACTACCAGGCACTTGGAAAAACAAAGAAATACCACTCTGTAAATGTGCCCTATAAAAGTCTATAGCCTCTTTTATCACAGCACTCCTCTGGTACATGGAGAGATTTTTCTTTCTGGTATCTGTGGTTGATATCTTTGGTTCACTGAAGGCTGCGTGAAGAAGACAGGGCTAATAACGATGGTTGTCTGCGAGTCGTGTGACTCAGGGTACGGTCTGCTAATCGTAGTGACTCGTGACCGCTGTGAGGGAGGAAGTGCCCGAGTTTTACTTTCAGATCCAAACTGGAGAGCACAGAAATTGCATTTGTAATGATCCTCTGAGAACTAAGGGCACGTGTGCATCGCCAGAGATGGAAGACGAGAGAGCCCTTTCCAACCGCGCTCTCTTAGAAGTCCCTTCCAGGAGGGTTAGGTCCTCACTAGGTCTTTGTGATGCAAATGAGAGCATTGCTCGTTTTCAGGCTGGAGGGTTAGTGTCTACACAAAGGTCAGTGGTGGGGCCAGACTCCTCACCTCTAGACTGTTACGTTCATTTGTTTGTAAATGTATCATTGTCCTTTTTGGCAATGATTCCCCGTGGTGACCGCTCACTGCTGGTTTGTGAAGGGGCAGTGAGAGCAGCCAAGTGTCTGGCACCCAACTGGCCCTCAGTAGCATCCTGCTAAAGCTGCTGACCCCAGCGGGAGGAGACGGGAAGGTTAAATGTGTCTGTTTGCACCTCGTGGACTGTGTGATGTAATTTCATGCTGATGAAAACCAGTATTGAGACTGAGACTCAACCGTGGAATTAGTGTCTGTCCTGGACCTCAGGGCAGAGAATGTGTGCTGAGACTGCAGTCACTCAGATAGCAGGAGCTTGGTGATGAGAGAGCTTCAGAGTGTGTTTGCCACCCTGAGAAGGAAGAAGCGATCATTACTGACAGCTGGAGGACTTTTTTTAAACTGACAGCTACCTTCAGAATTGCAGTGTGTGCAGTTAAACTCAGAGCAGCACGTCCTAGCTGTAGGCTGTACTGAAATCTTGGGTTGAGTGAGGGTTTGTTTGTCCTCGGGTCTGCCTGTGAATTAATGGTCTGTTTTAGAGGATCTAGTGGGCTAGAATTGCCTTCTTGGTGGAGAAAATGCCATTGCTGTGCAAAGTCAGCAGGAGCACTTTGAGATGCTAAGAGTCTTCTCTGCTAATTTTTGTTTATGTAGGTGGTCTTTTCTAAGTACAAAGTCAAAGAGATTACTGTTTGCCCCTTCCTTCATCTCCCCATGCAAGTATCATGTAATGGGCAGGAACACTGAAACCTCCCTGTCTCCGATTGCTGTTTGCACAGGAGAGAAATGGAGGGAAGTGAGATGGAACCATACGTCCCTCTGCATTTGTGCTCTGAAGGCAAAGTTATTTGTGAGCCTTAAGCATATGGGCGGGAGAGCTGCCAAGGCAAAGTTGTTCCCAAGTATCTGTAAACTAAATCTGATTCCTTAAATTCATCCAACGAAGGAACTTTTGCTCTGGCAAACGCTTGTAAATATTATAGTACCTGTCACTTTTGGATGCTGTTTTCTGTTTTCGTAGCAGCAAACTGAAAACTTTGAAGTCTGGGATGTTTTGTTTAGCTTTTTAGAGGTTGACCTCAAAGTATCAATCTTTCTGCTCCTTTTAGGATGTATGAAAATAGTCTTTTCTTTTCGCAGAAAACTTCTTGTAGCAACAGTACTGCTAATGGCCACAGTTCTTACATGTTCTCAGAGCATTGAAGCAGGTATTGAGATATGCATACCAAAATACAGAGAGTTTTGCGCCTCTGTTATTTTCAGTGTTGCAATTTCCCCTTCTGTATGAGGGGAAAATGCGTAAACATATACTTAATATGAAATAAAAAGCATTAATCTAAACAATGCTTATGAAGTAGTTTATAGATGTTCAGCACTCTGAGAGTATATAGTTAATTTTGCTGGGTTTTTGGTTTACATGTACTTTTCAATTTCTGTACCATCCGCACAGCATAGCCTCTACCTGTTTGGATTCTCTGTGCTCACTGGGGTAGATATGGATGGTAATAAGTCCTGTTTTGCTTATTTTCAAGACACGTTGCTGGTTGATACAAACCTGTGACTTGAATTTGCTAGGTATAGTTGTTCCCATCATTTTTGCTCATCTCCAGTTGCTTCTTGGAGAAAGGTGTCGCACTGTGTCCCTTGAAATAAGTCTTACAAGTGAGTTTTAGCAGACACATTCTGAATTGTCGTTCTATACTGTGCAGCTAACTTGAGTTATAACTCATTTGTGATTCCAAAGTCAACCTGGCCATAGTTAAAACTTTAAAAGTTAAAACTTTTTATTTCTAAGACTGTGCTTACTGATGAGTTAATTTGGATGGTTGCTCTTGTTTGGGTGATGTTCTTGATTTGACTTTGTCAATGTGTGCAAAGCTTTTGTCTGAAAGTCTTTGGACTCACTAACCTGGCCCAGAGCTGTGGCTGAAGCCAAAGTTCTCTTTGGACTTGAAATTGCAACCCAACCCTCTTGAGAGGTGGAGATTTATGACTGAGCACTTTGAGTCCTACAGTGCTTTCCCCATATTCCTGCTGCATGCCTATAGGAATCAAAGTTCTCCTACAGCAAACAGGACATGAGCCCTAGAGCAATTCAACCTACTGAATCACTAAGAGGGATGAGTTTTTTGACTGCAGCCATCCCACAAACTCATCAGAACAAGCACAACATCAGCAGAAACACCCTCGGCCAAAATTACTCTATTAAATTTTACCATGGTTCCTTTTTTTTTTTCCTCTTTAATCAAAGTCCACTGAACAGTCTTGCCAGGGTGTCTCAGTGGAAAGTGGTGCTCTGACTCTGGCTTTGCCAGACCATATGAGCACTGCTTTCATGGCAGAGATCTCTCGATGGACAGTGGGATGTATTGCATGTCTGGCACCTTGCCTGAAATAAATCAGTAATGATTGTTTTGGGAGACTGACTGCTCCAGCCACACTTGCTGACCATACAGGTTTTTGTAAAATGCCTTTGAAAATGCAACTTGGTGGTATAATGTTATGAGCTAAGATCCCAATTGCTTTTTACTTCACTGGGCCCCACCTTGTGCAGCTATGTATTCCTAAGTGGGTGATGGTTTTTACCTGCCTACTTGTGAAGATGTGGGCTTTGTATTTCCATTTTAGTGCATCTGAAAATTGGCCTTTAATCTTCGGAAATGTTTCCAGAATTGCAAATTCATGTCTGGCTGATAATTTTTCTGATGCTTTAATATCAGCTGTTAAAGCACAACCGACTATCAAGAAGCAGTTAGTCTGGAGAGAGCTTGTAATGATGCAGCTGAGAAGCTAAACCTCTGATCTGCATTTGGACTCTTTTTGTCTTGTAGATGAGAGGATCTGTTCACCACCCTTTATGGAGCTGACAAGTGCCTGTGGAGAAGATACCTTGCAACTTATAGAGAAGAATGGACTGGCATTCCCATTCAGTACGTAAACAGATTTTTCATTGGTGCTTCTAGCAGGTTCTGAATACTGCACATGCTCCCCAAGAACGTTGTGGGTAACATTGTAGGAGTTTGTGTTTCATTGCCAAAGTGTACAGGTTGTTAAAAACCTTCCTGAAGCAAATACTCTGAAGCAGTCTGCTTGGTATGTGGAACAAAATCCCTCCCTATTAGCTTTTACTTAGCTTTTTATTGATGTTTATTAGTTTAAACACCTCTTTACAGTAAACGTGTGTTCCTGAGAAATGCTAATAGTTCTAACAAAGTTAGCCTCTTGCCCCAAACTTGTACAAGAAGTTTTTCCTGCCAGCTGCGTTCATTATTTTTCTTGAGAAAATCATTCCCTTGCTGGCTGCCCCTTTTTTCACCACCCCTCCCTTTCTCTGATCCAGGCTGCAAATATAATCTTAGAGGGCAGAAGAAAGAGCGTAAAATGTGGATAGCAGGCTCCAAGGGCCTACAGTCTCAAACAGCTGCCATGAACTGTTGGTGCTTTTTAGCAGGTTTTGTTGTAGAGCTTGTGCTTTAATTCATTCCTTTATTTGATTCTTTACAGTATAAAGTGAGCTGAATTGGTTAGTTGGTGTTTTTTCCCTTGGTGTTTTCCTCATTTGTAAGGTTCAGAGGTAAAGTTGTGTGGAAAAAGCATGTTTTGCCCTTTATGCCATTGCTCTCCCAAGAGAGACAAGTCTCCTGAAGCTAGATTGCAAAGCAGTAATTTAGAGCCCACTGAATGGCTTTGACACCCCTTCCTCACCCTATGTGCACAGCATAGCCTACATATTCAGAAGGCCTGAATCAATCCCCCTACATGATGATAAAATTAAAAAATAACGAGTGATTTTTCTTCCTAAACTCTCCTGCTTTCCAGAGCATGTGTCTGTGAGACATCACGTACCACTTTCCAAAATTTCCGGTTATGACTTATTTTGGACTCTAGTGCAGGTCATCTGCCTTTCATAGCTGCCTCTCCTCTTGCCTGGCAGCTTTACTCTTCCAGCAGTCCCCAAAGAAGTCTTATCCTATCCCCTTTTCACTACATGCAAGTTTTATCTCCTCTGCTGAACATATAAATAACATCACCTCTACTCATTGTGCAGCTCCTGGGATCTTCAGCCTTTTCCTAGTTTCATAATAGCAGGAGCACATTTTTTCTTCCACCTTACCAGTTTTAGTAAAGAGAGAGAATCAGTATATGCAGAGCAGGTAAGGAATATGGAGGAGAAAGCAGAACTGGAGGGATCTTTCTACTTCTTTGTCCCTCTCTATGGTTGCCTGCAAAAAAATATGTTGTATCTTAGTTTGGTTCAGACCATTTGGTTTCCTGTCCTTCCCTGGGAACAAGAAGGCAGGAAAAGCAATTGGTTTCCACTGTGTCCCAGCTCCCTTGTTGTCAGGACAGTGTTTTTTGGTGCTACATGCGAATCGCTCCAGCCTGAGGTGAAGTCACAGACTCGTGAGGAAGCCCTCTGAGTAGGCAGGACGGCAGTACAAGCAGTGGTGCTAACTCCTGAGCTGATGCTTTGCAAATCTGTCCAGTCCCGTGAATGACCTCAGTTACAGTGAGGCGTTGAGAGAGTAGGGCTTGGAGCAAGCCAAGCTTTGCAGTGGCTGAGGACGCTGTTCAAGCAGAGGCTGTCAGTGTTATCTGCGACAATCAGTGCCTTGGTCTGGTGAACTCCAGTGTTTGTAGGTGTGGGTGGGAACAGGTTTTTAAGAGTTTTGTGTGTCCTGTCTCAGTTGTGCATTTTTTTGTTCTTTTTTCTTTATCCAGTTTGTAAAACCAGAGTGGCCCATGGAACCAACTCTCATGAGGTAAGTTAGAAAAAACACTGCAATGTTATTCCTCTGCTTCCGCTTCCCCCACAGTGATTTGGCTGGTACTTTCTGATCCTGCAGCAGGCAGAATGAAGGCTATGCCCAAACCATTCCACTTCCCCCGCCTCTCCCTTGGGTTTAATAACACCATTATTTTTTCAGATTTATCTGAAATGTAGCTAAATCTGACTTTAACCTCTTGACATAAAAGTTCTTTCTAGCAGTTTCGAGCTTCTGTCATCTAGTTTTCTTGCTTCTGGCAGTTTGTAGTCTCCAGTCGAGCTCTGTCTGCAAGGCGTCTCCTTCATCAGCCTCTTTGGTGGTGGGAAGTTACACCAAGGGGTGGATGTTTCCACCCTGCCTTGTTTCCCTCCAACATGTACGTGGTACTGGTGAGAAATGGTTTTGTGCTGCAGATGAAGCAGAGGTGTGAGTGAAGGCAGGCTGGTTCCTCTTCTCTGTGGGGAAGGGAACAGCAAATAGTGACTGTTTCCAGTCATGCTCAGTTGTAATAACATGGTTGGAGCTGTGGGAAGAACGGAGCTGATGGAATTATCCGCTTTCCCTCATTCCCGTAAGGCAATTGCAGTTAAAATGGTTATGTATTCCTGGAAGGAGTGCATTCACCATGAGCTTAGCTTCCTCTAAATTTAGGCCAGCCGAGTCCTGATTTAATTCTTTTCCATTTGTGCTTCCTGCCTTCCTGCGTACCACAGCTCAGTTTTGAGAATCCTGTTCTCCCTGCTGGCTCTAAGAATGTCTGGCTTCCTTTGTTAGCAACATGGTAATCGTTCCAGGTTTCCCAGCTGCTCCTGAAATGTGCAGTATGTTGCTGCAGCATCTCAGAAAACTGAAGGCCCTGAACTGAAATGTCAGTCTAGATGAACAGAATGCCTACAGCTGAAATTTGAATGTCCAGCACTGACTTTTAGAAATGCAGCTAGCTTTTTCATTCAGGCCTTAGCGTGGATCATTTTACAGGCATGACAGACAGTCCTGTTAGTTTGCTGGAGCAGCTGCTATAAATTTTTGCTGTCATTCTTGAGAGCACTTGGGACTGGATCATTAATGAATTTAAGACGCTGGGTTCTCTGTTGATTTTTCTGTGTTGAGTTCCTCTGCAACTGCACCCTGAAACACATGAAGCTTTCACGACCTGTCCACTTAGGCTTGGATTTCCATTTCCCTGGTGAATATTTCCTTGCTGTTCCTTTATACAGTGCAGATATACCACAGTCTCCTGCCAGAATTCCATTTTCTGAACAAAAATTAGCCTAAAATGTAGTTGTAGGCTGCACTGTATCAGAGGAACTTATGTCTAGAACCTACGAGGGTCCTGTGGAAAAAAGCCTGAAGTCTTGCATGGTACTTTACATATTTAGTAGTAATAGTCACTTCTGGAGTTGCTGTGTTCTCAGGAGCGATCCAAAAGTGTATTTATGTTCAAGAGGAACTTTCTTATAAATGATATTTTATGGTCAATAATGGCAAGGGAAACATAGAATAAACAGTCTGCTTACAATAGAGTCTGTCTAAAAGATGGACAATAGGTCTAGAAGCAAGAAATTGTTGCCTGTTTTATTAATGTCTCCTCCTTTGACTTTTGGGAAATCGCTTAATTTTCTGTAGAGATATTCCCACTGCAAAGTTGACAGTGAAACTAGAACCCAGTCTGGCCAGAAACCTGCTTTTCTTCATAAGATGACTGTTCAAAAAGATCAAGTACTGGCTAACAGAGACAGCTGAAGGTACAGGCTTGGGCCTGGGCTTGGTGCCAGCCTTGGCTGGCAGACTTCACATTTTGCTGTGAAAAAACGAGCTGGTTAAGCCAAGGTGCTGTTAGTCTTGTGGCGTCCCACAGTTCCACATGGCCTCTGCACTACAAGTCGCATCAGCTAGCTCAGAACTTGAAGCCCACTTTGCCAGCACCGTTTCTATTAGAACTGAACAGAGACAATGCCTAAAGATTCTCCTTCCCAGCTGCCAGTAGATCAGAATATAACTGCCCTTTGGTAAAGCTGCTGTAAGACATCAGCGGGACCCATAACCTGAAGAAATGCGTTCGGAATGGCTCTTTTTCTAAATGTTGAGCAGACAGGAGTGAAAAGGCAGAGAATCACCATGTTTTTTCAGACTGAATTCCTTAAGGACATTGTCAGTAAAATTTCTTGGTGCCAAATGTTTTGTTTTGCCTTGAGAAGAGCTCTGCATCTATAATGAGGAATGCTATTTGGAAATTATGATATAAAGTATTGTTCCCATCTTACTGCCAGACACAGCAGGTCTGTGCTCGATGACAAAGAGCAAGTGCACCCTGCAAGCGAATTCTTGGAGCTGTATTCACGCATGCTAAAAGTCATGAGACATCACAGTGAACCAGCGTAACACAACACCATGGGAATTATATGGGTTGTGTGCTAGTCCATGGGGCTGTCAGCACAAAGCTCTGCAGGAGGAAGGTTTCACATGGTTTCCAGCAGCCTGGGTCAGTTCTGTACCGAGAAGATAAACTTTCTGGATTTCCACACTTGCAAAAAAAAAAAAAAAGGGTGATAAGTACCTGCTTGTCTTATGAAGGTGTGGTTTCTGTGAGTTAACTAACTAATATTTGCAGAGAGGACTTGGAGGATAGGACCAGCATAGTTTATACCAGTATGACATTGTAGATATAAAGCAAACAGTCTAAACACAAGGAGGAAAAGAACAGGGGTTCTTGCCACCAGTGAGAGACAAATGAGTTATGTTATTGCTGTGAATCATCTTGATGGACAATTCTGCTGGTTACAGTAGGTTTCTTGTACAGGTTATTACCACTCACAAATTTGGTTTGTGTGTCAGATAGGTAGCATCTGGTATAATAGAGACAGTGAGAATATCAGCTGCAAGTAGTCATTGAATGCGTGCACTGACTTGAACTCAGAAGACGTTAATCTACTGAGTCATTGTGCATGCATGCAGACAATTATGTGATCCTATGTGGTCTACCAGATAAGGAGGAAAACGGAATAATAAATAGGTAGAGACAAAAACGTGCTCAGACTTTTAACTATAAATGTGTAGTCACTACATCGTTTACCATGGCTATGTTTTTGAACAAGAAAACCTGTTATATTTACTATTTTTATTACAGGAACAAAGACGTTAGCAAGAATTCAGTGTGACAGTACAGTGTACAGCGAATGAGCAGCTGATCATATATAATATAAAGTATGAGTGAGAGAGCACAAAGTGGAAAAGTTTCTTTGTAAAATCCTTCCAGTGACTCTGACTTCACTAAGATGCAGCTGATCTCAGAAAACTGACAGGAAGCATATGGAAAGATAACTCATCTGACCATGCTGAGGCAGGAAGCTCCAGTTTTATTCTGTATTTTGCTGTGGAGTCATTGTGGGAACCACAGGAATTCTCTTAGCCTCTCTGGACTATCTTGCATCCCAAGTAAAATACTAGGCCCAAGGAGGCCAGTAAGAAAATACTAACACAGATGAGGAAAAACCTGTTTTTCAGAGCTTAGGAACTTTCGTGGCAAGTGTTGTACATCCTGCACTGAATGAGGTAGGTGCAGCCGCAAGAAATGGAAGGTTAACTGTTGTCTTCACAGCTCTTCAGCAGGGGAAGGTGCTCTAACCAAAGCATCTGTACCTGTGGGGGAGGGAGTTTTGCTCAGAGGAAAGGAAGATAAACCTTATGTTGGATTCTCTGGCCTTGAATAGTCCTTACTCATATTGATCTGACTGTCAAAACTCCCTTTTGCCTCTGTGGATAACAAGGCCCAGTGTCACTGGAATGATAAAGAGAGGTCCGTATTCAGATAACTAGAGCATAGCTTTCTCAGAGTTTTGAGAACTGAGAACAACCCTAAGTTTATGCTCGCTGCTGTTGAGGGGCACCCGAGTATAAGGTAACTCCATCAGCTTGTGCCAGAACGGTGCTTGCTGCCAGTTCTGCATGGGAGCCATGGCCACGTTCGTACCCCAACAACAAACCTGCAAGACAGGGCACTGTGTTTATGATAATTAAATATGCATGTAAGCATGCTGATGGAAGGATCTATGCAAAGAGCAGTGTAACGTGCTGAAGATATACTGGCTTGTCAGAGTACTTCTCTGTGCCTAACAGCATAACTTCCATTCTGTTTGAGGCAGCTGGTGTTCATCATTAAGGCCCTATAAATGACTTCCTTTTTGGCATATTTTTTCCAGTCCCTTCAAGGAGACTATACATTTGGAATAATGGGGTGAAATCAAGCCAAGAAAATCATTGGCCCAGCTTTTGCTAGCAGTAAGAACTACTAGATGCTGGAAACAGTTCTCTGACATGTGGGTGAAACCCCATTTCTTAGGACACTGCAACTGGACTGTACCAAACCACAGGAAACACAGCTGCAGAGAAGAACTTGTTTTGTCAGTACACAGACCTGCTCCTTCGCACTTCTGTTGTTCTTGTGATACAAGCTTGTATCTGATACAGGCTTCATTGCCAGCATTGGTCAAATGTTTTACCATTTTCGTTCTTCTAAAAAAACTGCAATTGCAGTAGTGTCCTAACTAAGAGTGGGTAAATGAAAATTCAAAGATCTGAGAAGAAGATTTTCATTGAAAATGAAAACTACGCCATTTGTATCTGGAGAGTTGTGCATCAGTGAAATGAAATGTAACGAAATAATAGTACTAGCTACTGAGAAGGGATTCACCCTTGGTCAATATATATCTACTAGTAGATGTTCCCCCTCACTGCTCATTGGTAACTGCGAAGTTATTGAAAGACTTGTGCTCATCTGTGTGTTTCCAGATGGCGATCATTTTCAACCAGGAGGGCCTGAAAGCTGTCCGCCCCCCTTGTGTCATTCAGAGCTTCATCAATCACAATGCTGTGCTATATAAAGTGTTTGTGGTCGGGGAATCCTACACAGTGGTGAAAAGACCATCTTTAAAGAACTTCTCTGCTGGAATCTCAGGTACGTTGTGCCAATTTAAAAGGAAATGTTGCTCCTTACAGCCTTGGCAACAAGCAACTCAAAGGAAAATATCTTTGAAAAGGCTGCTGAAATGAAGGCATCTGGTTCTTATATACCATGTTAACTCTTCTGTATTATTTCAATAGGAAGGGAGATAACTCATCTACCCTGGAATATATACGAATGACATTCATATAGTAAATATTTATGGAACAGTAACCTGAGTCTTACGTGTTAGAAACAGTGTTTTATGTCATGTGGAAGGGGGGAGACAGAAATTCTCTGATTTCACAGTAAGTTCATATGTCATTCGTTCCGGAGTTTGTTTATAAATGTGCTTTGGAGAGAATTTCCTGGATTCCATCGCTTCAGAACTTCCTCTCCCTATTTTTACCTTGATTATTTATGTGTGTTTAAATTAAAGATCACTTGTGCTTTCCCCTAAATGAACCTCTCTGTTCATGTGAGGCCCAGTGGTGTAAACCTTGGTGGGAAATGTCCTTTGGTTTGTGGATACCAGCTGTGTTGGAGGGCAGGAGGGACGGACTTGTCAGTAAGGACAGTAGTCCTCCTATATGTCACTCGACAGCAGTCACTCAAAAGGTTTTCACTAAAGATTGCTAAAATTTCATGTATGGAAAAAAAGCTCCTTTCCCTTGAGGGGCCTGAGAACTACGTTCTGTGGGACATCAGAAGCAAGAAGGAATTAGCAGGGCATGGATGTGAGCATGGATCTACCTATCAGCTAGCAGGAGTATGACCACAGACAGGGCCCTTTTGGGGCAAAGAAGTGTCCTTTTCGGGCTGCACTGCCCTGAGCACATGCAGTCTGTGAAGGTGCTTGGTGCTCCCTGGAGCTCACAGTGGATGGAGTCCTGCAACTGGACAAATCCAGTAGGCAGTGGAAGAAGGGAAAGGTGTCAAGCTGAAGGAGACAAACAAACCAGTGCCAGTTTCTTGTCACTTTTCTTAGTGGTTTCTGCTGATCTTAATATGTCAGCGTGTGCTCACCGTTGCATTCCACACAAAAACACGTACTTTGTTAGTTTAAGTGGGATTCAGTAGGATCCTGGTAAAAGGCCTTGTCTGTAGCTGTGTACGGCAGTAGGTTCAGATGTATTTGCTTTTAGGTACGCTCCATGTCCTGATCAAATGAAGTAGGCCTGGATCTGTGTTCATATAAAATACTATGACAGTTGGTCTGTACTTTTGCTGGAAGAGAACGTGTTAAGGCATCTTTCTAAAAATGCCTTTGCTAATGTCTTATCCGTTAGTGTAAGACTTTACAGTTGTCTGGAAGCCCATGCAAAAATAAGTTTTGTGGGCAGATTAGGATAAGTGTCTGGCTTTCTTACCCATATCAGTAGAGTTTCAAGGGGGCTGTGCTGCAGGTACCTGACTAAGCAGGTCCAGTGATGAAGCAGATCTGACAGCTGTGAGGCACTCCCAGGAGCTGACTGTCTGAACGTACAGGGCCTTTCTAAATGGGAGGAAAGGCAAGGTGGTGTCAGACTGCAGAGTGGATTTGGGTTTGCTTTTCACAGTTACCCCATCTATATCGTACATGGCCCTGTGGCTACTCTTAAATGTCCCATCAGAGATACCAGCATAGTGGAAATACTCTATTGCTGGTGCCACCTGCATGCAGGGAGTTCTGTCCAGACATTCCCTTGTGGGTTTGTCTGTATGAGGCTGTCAGTCAGCTGTGGTGGGAATCCCAAGAGGACACTTCTTGTGGTGGCTTTCTCCCAGCCAGTAAAACCTCCAGGACAGAGGGAGTGGGAAGGGAGGTGCTGGTGGTTCTCCCCGTGGTTTCAGCTGTGGTACATTAGTGGCTTTGTTTACCTCAGGATGTCTCCTGCATTCCTAAGGTGCTTCCAAAGGGAGGTCAGGTCCAGACCATAAAATTTCCTGCTTTCCTCCACAGCAAAAGTGCCCTCCTCAGGTTCACAGGGACCTGACTGTAAACTGGGTGCTGTCAGTCTACTGCCTGCAGTGACAGCAGCTTTTCTGTTCTATCACATGCCTTCCCATTTGAACAGTCATGTTGAGTGTATCAAGTTAGTAGAAATTAACTTCATTATTAATTGACTTTTTTTTGGCAGAAGAATCAAAACTGGTTTGTATTAACCTCTTATATATAGTTATGTTTGTGGGCTAAGGTGTGGAAACCATGGTTGACCTGGGCCATGTTTTGCTGCTTGTGCTCACAGCCAAGTTGTGGGTAGGAGTGGGCTTGCAGGTGGATGCTGTGAGGGACTGCCCAGTGTTGATCAAGACTGGATTCCCTGGGCTGCAGTGCCATCTACTGTTCCTTGCACTAATCTTTTGGAAATTAAAATCCACTATAAAGTTATTTACAACCTTATTTTAATTCCAGACAGAGAATCGATATTTTTCAACAGCCACAATGTCTCAAAGCCAGAATCATCATCTGTCTTAACAGCAGTAAGTACACTCAATCTTTCCTCCTCTAGCACGGCTGGAAAACTATCTAGACCTTTCTTATCAAAGCATTAGTAGCTAGCAACTCTCCTTCACAAGTTGTCTGCTTCTGTGTTGCAGGCTGAGGTCTGTTTGGTACAACGAACCAGCATGACTGTGTGTCCCTCTGGTATTCCTTACCGAGCTCTGGTGAGGAAGCACTGATGCAGCAGGCCTGTCTGCTGCTCACCAGGCCTAAACTCCCCAAATCTAATCTAGACAAAGGGAAGAGGAAGCTTCTGTATACAAATATCTGCCCTTTTCCTGTCCAGAGAGTTTCATAAGCATAAATCATCCTTTTAGGACTCAGTTCTGTGAGGAAAGACAAACGGTGAAAATTCAAGCAGAGAAATTGCATTGGGCAAGACCACAGAGGGACAGTAAATGGCTGCAGTGCGAGCTTTGCTGAGCTGCAACAAAAGGACCGTTTCTGGGGATCTTCTGAGTCCCCCAGTGCAAGCAGGTGGTGTGGCTTAATGCTTGCATTACCAGTCCTTTTGATGAGTTTTGTACATATGAATTCAAACGAGGTCTCAGGTACTCAACCACTGTGAAAGTCACTTTGCAGGACTGGGTCCTTTAAATCTTTGAGTCTCCAGATTCTTTTCTTTTTCACAAACTCTATCTGGGAGTAGTTTTGTAGTCAGCAATGATTAAACTTAAGTTGTGTGCAAGACTGATGGGCATGTGAAATTTTAAAGCTGTAATTGTGCTAGTCATAAATCCCTTTGTAGGTAAATTTACTTTTAAACTTATGGAGAGTATCCGCTTTTGTGGTTTACTCCACATCTCTATCATACACATACATACTCCATATGCGCTGCTGCGGGCATATGTATACTTCTGCTGCATAACCTCTTGTTTAAAATGTGAAAAAAATTACATCCTCCAGTCATAAGTAACCTGAGTTATTCTTAATAATAAATGTCTGCAGAATAACTTATAGATGAAAACTCACATGAGAGATATCCCCTTTGAATTAGCTGCTGTTTTGAACATACCAGCTGAGTTGTGTTGCATGGTTCAGATGAAACTAGTAAAAGGAGTCTGTCTTATCAGTCCTTTAACGTAGGCTTTAATCTATGTTGAAATAACAGGTTGCTATCCAGGACATTTGCAGGACAGGGTTAAACTGTCCAGCTGTATTTGTTTTCCTAAGGTAAAGATTTAGTACTTAAATAGTGATTCTCCATTTGTTCCTACACTGATATGTCTTTCAAGGAAATACACCATTAAGAAACAAAGAACTAGGTGCTTTAGAGTAGGTGAACTTCTGATATATGTAGGTTTCTGAATTATGAAACAAGTTTCTCTTTGTTTCTTTCTGTTTCATGCCACCAGTTCTCTGCAATTAGATTTGGTGGATATACACCTGGAAAATGAAATTTGATCTTTCCACTGAAAAGACTGTTTCGGAGTCCCTTAGTAATATGTCTTTTTCCACTATAGCTGGATAAAATCGAAGGAGTATTTGAGCGGCCAAATGATGACGTCATCCGGGAAATCTCTAAGGCACTGCGGCAAGCTCTGGGAGTTTCCCTCTTTGGAATTGATATCATCATTAACAATCAGACCGGGCAGCATGCAGTCATTGATATAAATGCATTCCCAGGTGAGAAAGGCCTTTCCACTCATGCTATGCAGAAGCCATGCAGTGTGTGCTTAGTGTGAAGTTTTGCTGCTGGTGTCTCACATCATTGCTTCCCAGGTGGGGAAAGGGAGAGCAGCATGCAAAATTGTCCTGAGATCAGATGCTGTGTAATCGAGCAAGGACAGAACCCTGATCTAGATATGGAACATGCTACTGAAATATTAGCTCTTAGGAGATACAGTCAAAGTTTAGTGGCCAGCTGTAACGTGGCTTTCATGCTTTTCCCAGGGGTTGCCCAGGAACTGAAGCATGGAATGTGTGCTGGGACCTGACCTTTCTAGGCTTGTCCCTCATTCTGAAGATGAAGAGAGGAATGATACATTCTATTTTAAGAGAGCCTCCAGGATTATTTTTCTCCAGACTCTGTGCCATTAAAAGTGTTGAGGGGGTGGAAGCAGCTAACTGTTCCCTTGAAAATCTCTTCCTGTGCAAATTGATTCCCCATGAAAAGACATTTTGTGCACAAAAGCAACAACACCGGGAATCTGAGGAAGATGATAAAATTGCAGGTGCACAGGAGTTGCTGTGAAGGTTTAAATATCCTTGTAGGTTATCATAAGTGGATCCTGGAGTAAAACAATAGAATACACCAAGTGAAAATGGGTAAACTTGTCCTCCATTTTGTTAGTGCAACGTATGTCTTGGAAACAGCTAAACAAGCTCCTCAACCACTGGAATTGTTAGAAGGAGTTATAAGTGTGTATAATGGGAGACATTAATGCTCTGTCATTTGTGCTAGATTTGGTAGTCTATCACAGGAAGAGATTATATCATCTTATCTAATGCTGTTTTGCATGGGGTTTTTCTCCTTGTGAATCTTGTAACATTACCTGAATAGTCTTGTTTGTTGCCGGAGACATAGGCAGGCTGTTACATAGTTTGTTTAAGCTGTCCATGAAGACTGAATTTTCAGTATGGCTGAGGTATCCCTGAGCCAACAATCTTCTTAATCTTTCAGTCCAAGTCCTCTGTCCCACTGCAGCCCTGTTATGCCTTGCCTGTCTGTCTGTACAGTGACTAGCTTCCTTTTAAACCTACAACCCTGCTGTTCTCAGGGCACTTTGCTGCTTGGTTCTACCATATGGTGTTGATGCAGTCTGCAAACCTATGAAAACAGTCTTCTGTCAAGAGCAGTGAAACAACCTAAATTAGGTGTCAGATGAAGCTAAATCAGTTTTATGAACGGGTGTATATTTCAGGCACTGAGTATTGAAGTCAGCAGTGCAAGACATCCCTTTGCGATCCTGCATTTTGCATTCCTATTTTGCATTCCGTTGTTTTGGGTGATTTTTTATTTGCAAGTATTGTTTTGGATTTGGTACTTTGCACAGACTGAGCTTCCCCTTTTCTTGAAATGTTGTAAAGTCCAGACTGGGGGACAGCTAGTGGTAAACTTTACTGTTTAAAGAGGAGTAATATCTCCTTGTAATGCTTGTGCTCTGCTGTACTTCTATTCTGAGGCAATAGTTTTTGATATTCAACCCAAGTCCTGCATTTCAATCTGCATGGTAATTGGTCTTTGAAGAGACATCAACTTAATATAGTGTTTTAGTCCTTTCAAGATACTTGAGAGCACAGCGAAGCTCCTTGTGCACAGTTCTACATTGTGTCTCATACAGGGTTTTTTTTTTTTTGGGTGGTGAACATGTGGGTAGCAAAGTAGCTACTGGCTTTATCACCATGGGATAGAGTGTTGAAGACCAGCTGGAGAAAGTCTGGAGGATAGCAGCAGGGACCAGACATAGAGAAAAGGCCAGGGGTAGACCAAACTGTCTTAAAATCTGTAAAAGACAGCAGAACTGAGAGAGATGAGGTGTTCTTAAGGTCTGCTGGAGTCAGAGAAGAAGTAATGGGGTAAAATACAACAGAAGAAAATTTACATCTCAGCATGGAATAATACCCTGTTGCTCAAAAGGACGTTCAGCCCAGGCAGACGCATTTCCCTCCAAGGGCCAGTTTGATTCAAGGATGAGCAGCTTCAAGGACTGACTTCATCAATGGAGCCAGCACCTTGCTAATGAGAAGCTGAAATTCAGCCCTGCTCAAAAGAGTCCCTGGTGGGCTGCATCAGCAGTGGGATCACACTGTTCCTGGCTCAGTGCAGTCTGAGGAAGGGGCTTTCCCTCATTCCTCTTCCTCAAGTCATCCTGTCCTGCAAGGATTGCAGTAGAGCCAAACTGGAGCCAAGTTAGACACTCTGGGGACCTGTTACATCCTGTCTGCACCACTGCTTTGTGGGAAGGGAGAGGAAGAGGTGCTCTTTCGGGAGCATTCACAGCCTCTTTCATGGAGCTCAAGCTACAGCATCGCGCCAGGCCTAACCAAAGCCTTGTCCAGCTGCCCAGAGGCTTGGCTTCCTTGTCTGCTGTCTTTTATGTCTACGAGGCTTGAAGCTCATTTGAACCTGCCTCTCCATGGATGTCATCCTGAGATTAATTTAACATTAGAATTTAGAGCAGATGTGCTCCAGGTCCAGCTGGGATAGTTAGTTTTCTTCCTAGTAGCTGGTATGGTGCTGTGTTTTGGATTTAGGATGGGAATAACGCTGATAACACACTGATGTGTTTTGGTTGCTGCAGAGCAGTGCTTACACAGAGCCAAGGACTTTTCAGCTTCTGGTGCTGCCCTGCCAGCAATGGGGCTGGGGGTGCACAAGGAGCTGGGAGGCGACACAACCGAACTGGCCGAAGGGGTAGCCCATGCTGAACAACAAAACTGGGGTGCTGCTGCTTGGGGCCGGGCCGGGCATCGGTCAGCGGGTAGTGAGCAATTGCATTGGGCATCACTTGCATTGTATATTCTTTTAGTATTATTATCACTGTTATTATTATTATTATCCCCTCCTTTTCTGTCCTATTAAACTGTCTTTATCTCAACCCATGAGTTTTACCTTTTTCTGACTCTCTCCCCCGTCCCACTGCAGGGAGGGAGGGAGCGAATAGCTCTGTGGTGCTTAGCTGCCTGGCAGGTTAAACCACATCAAGATGTGCCTGTAAGGTGTTATTTGTTATCTGCTTCATTTAGCACCAGCAACACTTTGAAAAGTTTTTAAAGATAAATGTCCAAAAGGCCTATAGTGTCTCCTGTTCTATAGGAAACCACCTGGGATATATTTAGCTGTGATTACCAGCTGAGATATTTAACTGTAGGCCTAGACACATAGCGTGTGGGTTTTATGTTTGTCTGACCTCAGGTAACTGAGAGAAGAGGCTCTGTAGCCCGCTGCTGTGTTGCAGCAGCTGATCTCTCTGAGCCCGAGCAGCAGCCTGTCACCAGAATGTGTGAACTGCTGGTTCTGTGTGCTTATATATGGCAGATGGAAGCGTCAGGTCCGGACGTGCAGTTTGTGTGAATATGCTGCTGCAAATGCAGGCCATGGGCTGTGCAATTCTCCCTGCCCAAAGGAAGATGCAGAAAACCAGAGCATGTGTCAGATGAAGGAAAGTCTGCTAAAAATCAGACATGTAGCATCTCTAGCACTAGACAGTCTTTTCTTGACCCTGCAAAGCTCAGGGGGTCAGGATACTTGTTTTCAAACGCATTTGCTGGGTGGACTTCCTTCCTATCCATGCTCTGCCAGAGGACACTGGAGACTGTTTTCATCATAGCAAAATTCAGACCTCACATGGACAAGTATTTCCATTCTGGTTTCAGTGGGCTAAGCTAGGGTAGTACCTGCTACAGCATGATACATACAGCTTGTGTTTTGAGGCATGCAAAACTTGTATCCTCCCACTGATTCCCTGTGTAACATGAACCCTGACTTTATTGCCCATAATTTCTGAAGGTGTAATTTAAGTGGCCCTTCTTGATTCCTTGTTGTCACAGCACAGTGATGTCCCACAGTTGCTTTTTTGAAATATCTGCAGCAGCAGCCAGTGAGAAGTGTGAGGCAGTACTGACAGAGCTTGCAGCCTTCCTCCTCTTGTGGCTCAAGAGTTAAGACAGCCTGGTCCTCTTCCTTTCCTGTATTTTTCTTTTTCTTTTTTTTTTTTAAACTGTGTGAACTTTCTTCTCAGTGACCAAGCAGAATTATTTGGGTCTTTCCATCCAGTGTGCAGGCACACTGGCACAGAGGAACTTTGCCTGATATGTGTAGCTTCCTTACACTGTAGCATCTGGTGATTTCAGGACTGAATAACTGGCCATCTTATTCCATTAAATATTTAAAGCAACTTCTTTGTGAGTTTGCCATGTGCCCTCAAACAAGGCTGGCTTGTTTTCACTGAGCAGACGTGAAACACTCTAGGGTACTGTGGGTCTCCTCTCTGAATATTAAAGCTGTTACTATGGAGATGGCTTATTCCCAGGGAGTTGGAAGCACTGAGTAGATTTGAAGGCTAATCCCATGGCTTTTACATAAGCAAGAAAGCGTAACAAGCACCTCTGTCAAAGAGGTGGAGATCTTGTTCTGGCTCCCATGACCGACCGTAAGAGCCCTGGTTGTCCCCGGCTGATGAATGCATTATAGTGTGGGTCACAGGGAAACCTGAAGTTTTCAAACAGCCAATTCATTTGGTGAATTTGTTTAAGGGTCTTCGAGAGAGGAAAACACGGAGCTGTTGTCACGCATACCACTAGCAATGAGACCTGTTAAGAAGTACCTAGGAGAATTGCAACCAAGTGCAGTAAAATCCAAAGCAATGTAGCAGCCTAAATAAGAGTTAATTAGTTCACATATGGGTTATAAATACACCATAAAACCACCACATTTATCTCAAGGTTAAATTATCCTCTTACCTTGTGTTTTTTAGGAAGTTGGTTTCTTATTGCCAAAGGAATTTGGCTTTTACAGGAGCAGGGAGATTAAAACTGAATTATTTATGGGTCTGAGGGACTCTTCTGCCCTGTCACTAAAAATGTTTTAAAACATACATTTACTTTGCAGTCTCTGGTTCTGCTCGTGTGCTAATCTGTGTGAATGTGTGCTATTCACATGGAACTTTTAAACTGTTATTTATTGCTTCAGTCTCCTGTATTAATACTGGGACATCTTCAGAATACCTTTATAGACATTTTAAAACAATTGGCCTAGCCCATTAAATACACGGCATGTCATGTGTCACCTCTAAATACTAAACCAAATTGATACAAATTTCAGCTAATGCAGTAGCAGTGAAGATCCATTTCAAGCTTGTATAGATGTGTCGCATGTCTGATTCAATTTTAAAATGAATGTAATGACAAAACTGTGCCTATACCAGAGTGTTTAAAATGGAACCGGGAGCTTTATACACCTGCTGTCACCCTTTGTATCGTGAAAAATGTCGTATCTTCAGGTATTTGATCAACTGTTTTAACCAGGAAATTGTTGTTAAAACTCTGCAGTGTAAAATGTCTGTAATTTCTTAACAGATCTAGCAAGGTGGTTTCAGTACTGAAGCCAAATACTGGCGTTTCTACCAAATACTGTATCATTGACATAAGTTTAGTGTACCTCAAGTGTTTTTTCAGACATTGTTCGTAGTGGGGAACATGTTTTAAGTGCCAGGTTAGGTTAGATTAGACAAGCATCACACTGCTTCTTTCACACTGCCTTTTTTGTAGGGTGTAAAGCCTGCTGTGCTGTTCTCTGAGGTTTCCCTAACTGGGAGGGTTGCTGGGGACATTCTAGAGAGGGTCCAGACCCTCAGGGAAACTGTGCTTCAGAACTAGTTTCTACAGTAAATCCTGGAAATGGGATGCAGAGGATCAATGTTACGCCACAGAGTTTGTAAGTCAGGGAAAAACGTGGACTTGGAAATGACTGATAGGGTATATGTAGAATTATATATATATACACATATATACTTGGGAGGAAAAGGAAACAGAAAATCTGAAAGATGATGTAGTGCTTCTTACTGAACTATCCGAACAAAAGTATTTTTGTAGTGAGGGTCTCTGTTCCTCTTTAGGCTAGCCTGCTCCTGCTTTCAGTCGCAGTGATGTCATGGAGAAAAGCCTTTTTATTATCAGCTGCAGGCAAGGAGAGCCCAAGAAATAAACTGGTAGAAGAGACCATTCAAAGAACTTATGGAAATGGCTAAATTGCCTTTCTTTTTCTGCTTCATTTTTCCCCCTTTTCAGGTTATGAGGGCGTTTCCGAATTTTTCACAGATCTCCTGAACCACATAGCTGCTGTCCTGCAGGGTCAGGCACCTGAGGTGACCCAGCTAAACCGCAGCAAGCTCCTGGCTGAGCAGACCAGCGGGATCATGGACGAGCGGATATGCTGCGCTAGCACAGGCTGTCTCAACGTCATGGGAAAAGACTCCTCCTGGATTGTGGAAAGCGAGACCAACAGCTCAGTAAAACTGCAGCACCAGAGACTAGGCTGCAACTCGGCAGTGTCCCCCAGCTTCCAGCAGCACTGCGTTGCTACGTTGGCAACAAAAGCTTCCTCTCAATAACTTGCCAGTGCCATGGACTGAGGAAAAGCCGCAGGGATACAAATTGTGGTCCCAAAACCAGATCAGGCTGTAACAGTACTATCGTGAAAAATGAAAAACAATACAGAACACAAAAAAGCAAAATTAAAAAAAAAAAAAAAAAACCACCTTCCATTTGATTTAACCTGATTTACTGATGAAATGGACTGAAAGGGGGAGGGTGAGACAGTGATTCAGTTCCATTTCATCAGATTCCAGTTGCAAATCTGTAGTGAGTTTACACACGTGGGTTTTAACACTAGACCTTTCATTGTGGGAGGGTTGCTCTTTCATTTCTATTGTTCTTTGTAATCACTGGTGACCAGCATTTTAAAATCGGACCTCATGGTATCAAGAAGATAATAATGTTGAAATGGAATGTATGAATGTAATCATGCTAGAGATTTTTGCCTAAAATACTCCCCATTCCCTTTTTCTAGATGGGCCATTGCAGAAGAAAGCTAAGACAACTTCAGTATCACTAAACCAGATCTCTTGAAACGTTGTCAAGGTGTTGACAGGTCGCTTGCTGTGAGCCACGGCACTTTGAGTGGGACCGAGCAGACTGGTTGTTCAGGGTGCAGAACTGAGGTGACCGCCCCGGTTCCGGCTTCGCAGCTTTCCCCCCAGGCCTCATTGCTTCAGTCAATAGCAGCTTCTAGCTACACTCGCCAGCAGCGAAACATGTCTGACCCAGACAGGCTGGAGTCTGAAAAAAGGGGTGCAGATAGCTAGGCTGAGTGATTTAGTTGATTGACTATCCTTTTGATCATTTGCTGGTGGTGAAATCCTAGAAGAGCAGCTCATCTCTTAGCAGAGAATTTAGCTCTGCCTCCATTGCACTTGGGAGGACTCTGGGACTGCTCTGCAAAAAGGCTGCCAAACAGAGCCGCACGCTTCCCTTAGAGCAGTACACCTGATCTGTGGATCCGAAGGGGTAACACAGTTGCTGCCTTTCTTTTCTTTCGCAAGCTAAATATAAGCAGAATTGTGTACCTTTGCGTGCGGTAACAGTACGTGACAGCACTAGCTTAGAGACCGCGTTATTGTGTTGCAGGCTGCCAGATGAGGCTGTCGGATGCGGCTGTGTGGTATTTTGCGGTAGTGCTTCATACTATTTGTAAACTGTAGCACAGCCACATTGTATCTCTTGAGATGTGCAGTAAACCTACAGCGTTCACCCTCTGTTACATCTTCTAGCGTGGCAGCATCTTCTGCTGTTGAGAATTTCTGCAGCTTTTGCCAATTCCGAACACTAAACTGGAAGTATCCAAGTCTGTCAGTGCTGAGAACATAGACACTATTTTGGTAGACTAAGTGGCCTTTCCTTCCCCATATAAGCCCTAAAAGACACTTTAAGAGGGGTGGTGTGAAGAAAATTTCCTTGGTTCGGCTCCTAGCTTAGAGATATGGTAACCTCCATCTGTCTGTAGCAGGTATTTGTGAAGCACCCATCACTACAGCATTTACCAGTTTGTTTAGTATCATGTATTAGATACCCGCTCAAAAAGGAAAAGATCTGGAGTTTAAAGCCTGGGTAGACCACAGAGAGAGGAGTAAACTGTGTAAAAGATGTCACCACCCTACCTGACGGTACCAGTCCTGGAGGGGAAAAAATTCTGAAGAGCATTGTGTAGCAATTATTTTGTGCAAACTGGATTTTCTCTGGGAGAGTTTGGTTTGTTCCCAAAGCGCCATTCTAGGGAAATTTCTGTAGCTGGGATTGGATTTTTGTGGGTGATCTGCACAAGATTATTCCACCTCTAGGGGCGTTATTAACTTTAAGATGTTCCTACAAGGACTGGGAGGACCTTGTGAGCGTGGTATCTGTTGAATTCCAGGGTGCACATAAATACAGCCAACTTCCTAGACTACTGCAGATCAGTTCTGAGCTGGGTGCTCTTCACAGCCCCTGTGTGCTTTGAGGCTGCTGAATCCCGTGTTGACTGCAGCTTGCAGGTCTGGGTGGTAGCGGTGTGAGTGAGTCAGACAGATGTACATAGGTAAGGGTTTATAAAAGTATTCATGATAGACCAAACCTTTCGTAAAGCCATGACTGAAATAAAATTGACATCTACAGTTTGGGGTTTGTTTTTGTTTGCTTAAAATAAAAAGTGTTTTTATGTTACGTGTGTAACAAAAGATACCCTCAGGAAGGAACTTGCCAGTGCTTATTTTTGTATGGTACTTTCTTGTAACCAGCTGGTGGAGTGTTTGTAGACTTGCCTTTTGCTCCCTTTATTACAATGGCTTGGTTTTTTTTTTGTTTGTTTTTTGATTTGTTTCATTTTTGTTTTTAATTGGGTGGTGGGGAAGAAACGATGTTATAACTGGGTTAGTAACTCAAGACCTTTCTAACTAAGTATGTTTACATGAATCTGAGTGTTGGATCCAATTGAAATGTCTGTATGCTGTTTCCTAGTTAGAACATCAAATAAGAATTTTATTTTTCTGGCTGCCTTCTGAATTTTGGTTGGCCTATTTTGCACTGCTTTATTTCTCCAAAATAAACTACTGAAATATAATTGTGCATTTTAAACTTGTTTACAAATGATTGTTAAAAGTTTATTTTGTAATTCTCTGAAGGCTTACAGAAATACTATATTTAAATATTACTCCAGACCTTGGCTGTAACTAGAAAACAAGTTTAGGTCATTGGTGTGTTCAGTGACATTTTTCCCATAGTCTGTAATTTATTTTTTATTTATCAAATGTATAGGTATCACTTTAATTTACCAGGTGCAAATATGCAGGTACCTGTTGTGATGTGGCATTACAATAGAGTTTTATCATAAATTACCATGCAATTGCCGTACTACTATATTTCCTTGCAGAAATTATGGCTCGTATACCAGATTGTTGCTGAATCACATGGACTAATTGGGAGACCAACTTTTAAAAGCCAAAACTGTAAATTACCAAGTATCCTGACATGCAATTATGTTACTGCAAAACATTCAAGCGTGCATATGTTATTAAGCCTGTGCTAAAGTGCTTTTCTGAATTGCTGCCTCATTTGATAAGTTCAGGATAGTTTTGATTCATGATAAGCTTCACAGTAAGTTAGTTAATGTTCTGTAGTCGTCGTCTTTTTTTTTTTTTTTTTTTTAAAGTAAGGAAGAGTAGTAATATGTAGACCATACCATAATGCCCTTGCTCTTAAAATTGCAGACAATCTGAGGGAGATTTTCCATAATGTCTGTTTGAACTCGGTTATTGTGGGTTAGAAAAGGTTCTGCTGTGTTTTCAGAGGCATAGCTATTATTGCTGTGTTGATTGGAGCAATTATGTTAAAATTACATGGTCACCAGTTAGCTTTTTATGGATCTATTTCTATTCTACTTCACTGGTATAAATCCACAAGAACACCATTAGCTTGACTGGAATTTCTCTGGGTTTTATGTCAGCACGATGGAGGAGATTTGACTGTGATTTCCACTGTAATTATGTAGTTGGCTTCAGTAGATGGAGATTTTTCCCTGTTGAAGAGAACTTGAATGGTATTATTAGTGCCCGTAATGCAAAGCCATCACCATCATCCTCACCCTGCAGCTGACTTTGCCCTGTTATGCTTGGGTTTGTAATGACTGCACCAGGACATTCAGATCGTTACAGAAAACCCAACTGCAGAAACGCAGCCTGGCTGTGAATATTGGTGTTGACACTTGTGGTTTGCGTAACAGAACCACTGCTTGGCCAGTGCTGTTTTGCCTTTGGCTAACCACACGTCTGGCTATTCCAGACCTCCATGCTGTAGCAGCCTGTTGACCAGGCGGGTTGGTAGATAAGGTGTGCTATTTTTATTAATTCTATTCAGAATGTTGTAATGAGAAAATTGCTTAAAGATCCCCATTTGCAATGTGTCAGTGTTTGTACAGAGGAGGTCTGCAGCAGGTTGCTCAGATGGAAAACCACCAGCTTAATTTGCTGCCCTAATAGATGGATGCAAATCAAGAGCCTCACCCTGAGGCTTCAGGAGGAGTTGAAAGTAATGAGGATGGCTCAAGATAAGACCTCAAGTTCTCCATCTAACCACAGGCTGTGTCCAGCCAGGGAGCTGTCGTTTGGAGCAGTGCATAGATAAAAGTGGCAGGACACAGTCCAAAGGCAACAGAATAAACCTGGCCAGAGGTGTTTGAATTGACTGGCAAAAAAAAAAAAGAGCAAAATGAAGGAAAAATGGAAATTTTTGTTTCCATCCAACAAAAAGAAGTTCCAGACTTATCAGTGCTTAGACTAACACTGGTTTCCCAAAGTCTTCGTATGGCAGCAGTGACAAGTGAGTCAGGCTTTTTCACACTAGCTTGTAGCCTTGCCTTCCACAGCTGTGCAGAAGATCTTGTTGTTTTTTCTTTTTTTCTTTCTTTCTTTCTTTTCTTTCTTTCTTTCTTTTTTTTTTTTTAGTGAATAGAGTTTATTTTAAGTTTGTAGCAGTCTCCCCATGTGCACACTTGCAGGAGTTCACTTGCATTACCTTGCTAATTTTCTTTTCCTCTCTCCTTTTTAGTAAGAGATGTATTGATTTTTGTATTCAGTATACAATTACTTTATGATGTTGCAAGTGTGTGTTTTGTAATAGCAGTGTGTGAAAATGCTTTGTGTAGATTAAAATATTTCCTTTAATATAATCCCCTCTTGCTTTCATAGATAAACAGACGCACTGTTGCAGATCACATTGCTGATTTTATTTGTAATATTGCTTTAATATGTATTTCAGAGGGTTGTAACCTCCAGAAGAGTACTTTCCACATCTCCACTACCTTTCCTTTCCCTCTTCACTCTATGTTGATCCAGGCCATCAAAAGTTGAGCTTTTGATTGGGTGGGTTTGACATCCTCCAAGGATTCTGTCGTGTTTACATGGCCATGGAAATTACTGAAGTTTGTTGAAGTTTGAGAGGGTCCAGGTATAGATGAAGGTGTTAGAGTGATTCCTCAGCAACACATGCACAATAGCATCTGCAGCAAGCAGAGGATCTGAATTGCTCTTTCTGTGTGCGTGCAGGGGGCTGTTGGGGTCTGGTTCATCCCTGCTGGTAGTACAGCTTCCTGTGGAAGAAAAAAATTTCTGTAAGAAAATGTGCTCTATCAGTGGTGCAGAAGGGGGGTGAGGAGAGGTAGGGTTTGGGGGTAAAGTCCTGGCCAGTGGACACTTTGATACCAATGCGCCAGGATTTCACTCCACCTGTTTTTGTAACAGTGTGGGGAGACTTTTTCTCTCCACCTTTCTCGCCCTGAATCCACTGGGGCTGACACTAGCAGGTGCCCGTGGGCCATGAGCTCAGTTAGACGGTGGCCTTGCCCAGTGTGCCGTGAGTTTGCAGAGGGCTCCCAATGTGTTGTGAAGTTTTTGTTGATGGCCTGGAAATCTCTTCAAACTCTAGAAACAGCTGAAGCAGTGAATGGAGTTCATGAAAATCAGGTCTTCCTCTTCCACCCTTTTTAAGGAAACCCACATTTTATTTCCTCATTCATTCATTACACAGTAGTTTTTAGATATAAATTATTTTAACATTTTTTGTGTGAAAAGTCATATATACATATATAAAGTTATTAAAAGGTTGAGTATATGTTGAGTATAAAATAGTGACTTCTTTGTTTCAGATGTTAGCAGCCCCTAAAAATGAGTTGTTTATCCTCTTGTAAAGTCAGTGCTGTAAAAAAAAAAAAAAAAAAAAAAAAAAAAANAAAAAAAAAAAAAAATCAAAATAAAGGCTGTATTAGATGTATCTTTTATTATTTATTTCTCATTCAGTATGTGAAATGGCTTGTGTATACCCTTGCGAGAACCACATACTAAAATGCAGTCATTCTTAAAATCAAGTAACGGTAATTCCTTGGGATCCCAGCAGTTCTGAGACAACTGGCCCTTCACGTGTGAATGGTGTTGGATATTCTCCTTCACTCGCCAACTGTGCTCCCCACCTAAGCATGGCTGAAACTTGGGGACCATTCTTCATGTGTGCTAGGTGTCACAAGTTCATCAGTATCTGTGTTCAAATCCAGCTGTACAGTGTTAACAAGTGTGTCTTGTGATTTGCTTCAGCCCTCTTCACTATGATTTCTGAAACGTAATTCACGTTTTGTACTTAAATTTGTATAGAATGATAAAAACCCTTAAAAAATCATGGCTTACTGTAAAAAACAGAAGTATTTGCTATTTGGCATCTTACTTCAATTGCATGACTAATCAGATCTGACAATGAAGACGGTGCTTTCATCTAACAGCAATGATTTCAATGGTAATATATTCTTTTTTTTTTTTTCTTTTGCCAAGCACCTGTGATGGACACTGTTTTGGTTTCAACAGTAAAGCAATATACAGTAGGTATTGTGACATTCGCTCTGTAATTGTTTTGAAGACAGAACTGTCCCTTTCTAACACATGATGAAAATAAATGCCTTACAACAAGTTTTACTTTGCCTTCTCTTTACGAGTGGATAGGGCAGAGAGGTGAGCAGCTCACTGTGGGAAGCTTCCTCGGTGTAGCTGTTTGCAGTCACTTCAGACCTCCTTGTACCAGCACTACTAGTGAACGAGGCTGGTTTGGTCTGGTTTTGATTTTTAAGACTGGTGGGAAGTCTATTTATATAACTACTATATAGCTCATCTAAACAGCGGTGGGATTCAGGCTATTGCTGTACTTAAAGGTTTATTCCTAGTGCAGCCTTCTGGGCTGATTCTTCCTTCATCATCCTGGATGGGGAATTCTTGATTACTCAAAACCAAACAGGGTTTTTAGTCAGGACCGTGTTTTGGCTAGTGCAGGAAGGATGGAAGTCTCACCCAGCAGTATTAAATTTTGCTAAGCAACAGGCAGGTTCAGCAAGGGCCCTTGTGTAAACACTGCCTGCGGATCAGCACTTTGTGTCATCTCCAAGGACGAGCCGTGCAGCGGGAAAGGTGAGCGAGGCTGTAAAGCAGAGCTGCTGCTGGTCGGAGGGCAAGCGCCTGCCCGCTGGTCAGGTGCCCTGCCTGGCCCTGAACTCTATCTTTCCCCTTGAAGAAAGTCTCTGGATCCCAAAAATTTGCCATTACCCAACTGTGCAGTTAAAATTTTTATAGTAGGTCCATCAAGTAACACATTTTTCCTTTTGTTGATTTTGTTAAAGACCAGTTCTGTCTGCTATCACCATCCTTTATGGAAAAATTTTGTCTAACTTCTTTGGAGATGAAAGCGTTTCTATTATGGGTTGTTTTTCTTGGGGTTTTTTTTTTTTTTTTGGTGGTGGTGGGAATGGGAGGAAGGGGTTCTCTGAATTCCTCGTCATACGTAGACCTTAATTTGCAAGGAGTTGTATGGGTGGTGCTGTAGGCAGGAAGTTCAATATTCAGATTAAAATTTAAATGATGAGCGGTAGGTAAAATGAGACTTTTGCACCTGGATTAATTCCCTAATAACTGAAATTTTAGTATGTTTTCTGTGGAACAGCTTTGATCTCGTTTCTGTTGAAATGTCAGGCAGCAGCTTTTCCCAGCCCCCTGGGGAAGCTCATCGTGTGATACCCACCACCCCTGTGCCGAGGGAAGTCCATGCACCCAAATCCAGTCCGATTCACTGCGGGGGTCAATGCTGCTCATGTTTTTAACAGAATAAAGGCATGTATCGAGTTTAAAGCCTGGCCTGAGCATCACAGATATTAGGCATATTCCTACACCCTCTGAAAATACTTTCTTCCATTCGAGCAGGGGGAAATCTCGTGTTCAGAGACTTTTAGGGGCAAACCTCCCCTAAACCTCCCCAGCCCAGAGACCACCCAGTCCTCCAGCTGGCGCCCGGCCTAATCCCAAGGATGCGGGGGCTTCTGCTGTGGTGCCAGTGCCTGAAGGGAGGGAGAGCGCAGGATGGCGCCTCCAGACCGCGCCTCGTGGCTTTCCTCATAACCAGCCCACTTAGTAGTTTTTTGTTAAAACCCACTCGTGTGTTGCCTGAATAACTTGACTTTCTCAAGACCTTACCCGATGTCAAAGCTCCTCTGCCTCTGCCTCGGCCCCAGGGAGGTGTCCGTAGCGCTGGGCAGCAGTGAGACTGCAAACCGAGGCCACCATGGCGTGTCGTGGTGAGGGGCCACCTCGGCTCCCTGCTCCCCCCAGGGGATGGGCAGCCCCGCTGCCTGCGGCCGACCGAGACCGAAGCTGGCAAACAAAGCAAGGAGCCCACTGTGGTTTTATTTTTCCTTAGATAAATTTTTTATATAGAATATATTACAGTCAGAGTTCTCAGCTTTTAATCAAAAGGTAACAAGTTATTGCAGTTTTACCCAGTGAAACTACCAGTGGGAGAAGAACTTTCTAGAAAGCTGTCCTGTCTTTTAAAAACCAGAGGGGGGAGAAAAAAAAAAGAGAGAGAGAAAATAAAGGAGTAGGTTGCAATTCTTGGCTACGGTGGCCCGACGGGGCGGGTGGACATCCATAGGGGACAGAGGAGTGTGGGGGCAAGAAGCGGTGATGGGCACAACACTACTGCGAGGGAGGCAGGCCTGGGCGCCTGCGCGGCCGGCGTGGAGGCGCGGTGCTTCTGCTCCGTCGTCCTCGCCGTGAGGTCAGGAAGGGAGACCGCGGCGGGGAGGGAGGCGGGCAGCCGCGGTGAGCCCTCAGCCCCGCCTCAGCTCGTGCAGCTTGTGGGCCACGTGCTCCAGCTCGGCCTCGATGGCGGCCAGGCTCTCCAGCTCCTGGTCCTGCAACGAGAGGCCGGGACGCGCGTCAGCCCCGCTGTTCCTGAGGGATGGGGACGCTGCTAGCGCGGCGACGGGGAGATGTGTGGTGCCCACCCCAAGCCCGGAGGTGCCCGAGGTGCTGCCCGGGGGTTACACTCTGTGAGGAGCTGGGGGAGCAGGATGGGTGCTGTCAAGCAGCACTGGACACCCGCATTTAGGCAGTGGTGTCTCTGGGGGTCTGCCGCATGCGGTGAGCATGGCATGAGGGGATGGCAGTGACCCCGGCTGTGCCACGTCTGTGCACGCTGTGCCGGGCACCCACAGTCACCTCTGCTATCAGAAGAGGCTTTGCGATTTGGAAATACTCAGGACCAGTTTAAAGGCTCAAGCTGCCCATCAAGGTGGCCTTTCTGGGGTTGCTGCCGTGTGTCTGTGCTGGCACTACTTTAGTTAGCACTGGTGCTCAAACCCGTGACCGCGCGGCTCTGCCTGATGTCAGGTCCCGCACGGCCGGCCACCTCTCACTGCCAGATGCCACCATGCCCGTCCCCACAGCCGCGTCCCCTCGGGCTGGCCACAGACCCTGCACCCGGCCAGCACAGCAGCAGGCCCCCAGGAGCACGCTTAGGGCTGCACCGCGGTGCTCAAAGCATCTTTTCCAGCCAGCAGCGCTGAAGAAACATCCCCTCTGCCATGCAGAGGGAGCGGAGCGGTGTCGCTTCCTGCAGCAGCAGCCGAAGCACGGGCTGGCAAAACCACCGACCTGTAGGGCATGTGGTCGGCGTGAAAAAACAAAAGGTGTATTAAAAAAAGTCATTTTTGTCTCATCCCTGAGGTGTTCTCCTTATCAGGGAAAAGGTAGCCCTGCCCTTGGACAGGTCCGATGCCCCCTCACCATCTCCCAGAGGCACTGATCTAAAAAAAACAACAAAAAGTCTCATTGCAACCATGAACACAGCCGGTTCCTGGCCTTAGCAGCCTCCTTCCCCCTCCTGCACACGGAGACACAGACCCAGCTCAGAAATGGGGTGATGGGGAGCAAGAGGGAAGGGAAGGGAAG